>PVIU01007528.1:0-91044 GCA_004026605.1 Ondatra zibethicus
GAAAGTGTGGATTATATACTCATTAGAATACTACTCAGCGGTAAAAAACAAGGACATCTTGAAGTTTGCATGCAAATGGATGGAAATAGAAAACGCTATCCTGAGTGAGGTAACCCAAACCCAGAAAGATGATTATGGTATGTACTCACTCATTAGTGGACCCTAGCTATAAAATAAAGGTCACTAAGCACTTAGCTCGGAGTTGCAATTGTAACCAATGCAATGGTGTCACGACAAATCCTGTTTTAAAATCTGCCCTGATATTTCTTTAAAAAGTGGGGAAAAATATGTCACTCAAGAGGTTAAATGTAGTACACAGAGGGAGAAAACCCAGAATCCAGGCACAGGGAACAAAAACCCAGGGAGCTTCTATCAGCTGATAAACAGTGTGGCTTGCCTCAGGTGCCTGCCCTGTTGCTCCGCTACAACCCAATGCAGGGGGTCATGACACAGCCACTGTGAGAGTGGACAAATGCACACCCAACATCCCTATGCTTGGACAAAGGGTCATGCTGCAAATGCTGCTATGGCAATGCTCCACTCAGTTGTGGCAGGGATTTCATACAGTGTGTCTATTTGAGCCTCTGGGACATCACAGGGAGTTTTTGCCCCAGGGGTTTTTCAGTGTTCAGCAACTGTTTATGCTCTTACTTATGCTGTCTAAGTGCTGTACTGCAAGGGGGATTTAAAAACCACTCAGAAAAGACCAAACCAGGCAGCCAGAGACTGTCCAAGCCTGTGGATCCCAGGAATCATGGAGTTTAAATCCACATTGGAAAGCAAATGATAGGGTGCGTGGGGACTCAAAGCTAATCCTAGGTGTATAAAGAATTGCAGCAGGAAAAAACACTGCATGAGATTCTATATTAAACAGCTGACTCCACATACAGGTGGAGGGAGGACTCAAGCCAAGCTGAATTGGTGGCAGGTAGTTGAGCCATGGGATGGGAGGTGGGAGAGTGGTTCTAAAACCAAACATTGGGCACCAGGTAATGGAATAAGTCACAAAACAATCCCACACCAGTTTGGAATTATGATTAATAAAAGGGTTATTTATTTAAAGGAAATACTTACAGATTACCGTCGTAGACAACAGCCATCTGCATGACCAGGAAAGGAGTCTGGTAGCTGGAAGCAGAGTCCAAAGCAAAAGAGAGAGTGCAGCACTACCACTGCTTTTTCAAGCTGAACAGACCAAGCCAAGTGGGCTGGTATTTTAAAGGCTATTAGCTGAAGTAGCAAAAGGAGCTCCCGCAGCAGAAAATAATCATCACATTTTATGGGTACTCAGCCTAAACCATTTAAAAATTAAAAAGATTCCAGAAAGAGGCAATGTTCCACTTTGGTACTTTAAACCTGCTTTTTATGTTTCATTGTGACGTTTCTCAATTTGTTCAACTATACTTGCTGAAAACTGGAGGTGTGGATATTTGAGAGCTGAAACAGGTTTATAAATCAAAACACACATTCAGTATCACTTTAAGGAAGAGGAAAATTCTTAAATTTTTCAGTGAATTAAGATTGGGAATAAAATAATTATATGCCATGATTTCCACCATATCATAAAACATGATAATTTATCAGAAAACACAGTATCATAAACCCAAACAGGAAGATGTCCCTTAAAAGAATCATTTAAATGTCTACTTTCAAAAGAAAGCAAAATAATATCGATTCCCATATCTTTAAATGTATATTCTTTTTTGCTATTCCTAACAAGTCCAAGAAAATATATTATGTGTATTTTCTTCTATAGGTTATTTTTACTTGATGTACAATATTTATTTAATTATAATAAATTTATGAAGGAAACAAGCCAGGTGGTGATGTTGCATGCCTTTAATCCCACCACTCAGGAGGCAGAGGTCACCCTGGTTTACAAGAGCTAATTCTAGAACAGTTCCAAAATCTGCAGAGAAGTACTGTCTTGAAGGAAACAAAATGAAAATCTAGGTAACTAATCTTTTCAATAAGGCAACATTTTCCTTTTAGTGTTATCTAGTGTGCTGTTACTATCAGAAAAGATGTTAGGAATGTGATAATCTAGTAAACAGTGCATAATACTGGTCAACTATCACAGAAAAAAACCTATTGCTTAAAAATCTATTCTATGTATGTATGTAATCTTGTTTGCTTCCAATTTTTCTAATTATCATGTATACATGTCAAGTGAATAAAAGCAAATGTATAATATCAGCTCAATATGTTAACACTGGGTGCTGTTGTAGAACTATTTCTTCTCAATATTAACATTCCCTCCTGGAGGAAGAGAAGCGCTTCATGGAACTTAGAAAGCAACTGAAACCATGTAGCCTCAGGAGCCTTAAATGTCATAGGATTCTCAAGGAAGCTCTCCAAGGTTATATAACCATGAACAATTATGGAAATGAGATTCTACAGTCAGCTTAGTTGTTTACAAGTAGTTCAGGGAGTTCCATGAATATATTACATTTGAATCATCATCCATGCTAGGGTAAGAAACCATGGTGGACTTGGCTTTGTAGTCAAACATACTCTGTTAAGTAATCTGTTACCTATGTTCTTGCAATTAACTTAACCAAATAAACTGTTCCACTGTTCTAGAAATTTACAGCTATGTTACACTATACAGAATGAATGGAAATTTGTTCACATTCCCTCGGGGGACATCAATGTCACAGAAAAAACTAATATCTAATAAAAGCCAATAGAAGCAAAGATTGCCTGAGGTGGAGTGAATGAATCACCCCAAGAATGAATGTTGTTGGATGCAAGAGAGGATTATTAGTATAAGGAGGTGTGCTACAGTGGCAATCCTGATGTGACTACTTTTCTGGGTGGTCTGGAATAAAAGGGTGTGCCTTCTTGCTACAGTAGTAGTTGCATACCTCATAATGGCTGATGGATAAGAGTATTGCAATTTCTAAGAGTAGCAACAGTGTTGTGGAGTTTTAAGCCAGATGGGATATCAGTTATATGATATTTGTCACAAGAATTGGAAATTAAGTTGAGTGATCTGCCCAGGAATAAATTGCACCTCTAATGAAAGAAATTACAACAAAAAAATGACATGTGTATACTTACATCTATACTATCTTGACATTTATACTAATTGATAGAGAAAATAAGAAAAACAGATGATGTATTCTTAGTGTAAAAACAAGCAGGGAGAAAAGTGCACTTTGAAGATAAAAAGAAGAAAGAAAAAAAGGAAGAAAGGAAAGAAGGAAGAAATAAAAAAAGAAAGAAGGAATGAAAGAAAGAAACAAAGAAAAAAACAAAGAGGAAAGAAACAAAACACCAAGAAATTTAATGTTGGGACTAAGACTTGTAATTACAGAGATAAAGAGTATCTGTATTCAACTTGGAATAAAGAGAGGATTGCCCATAGGTCAAAGATCCCAAATAAATAAGCTTCTAATTGGTAAAAAAGAAAAGTTCAGGAGAATTTCCTGTTCCTAAGAAGTGAAACAGAGAAATATTGCAAATGTCGGTATCCAGGACCTTCTTCAAAAACGTTGGTAAACTAAACTTTTCAGTGTCCTCCACATGGTTCTAGCTTTAGTATTATGACAGATACACAATTAAAGTAGTTATGGAATACTTCTCAAAAGCTATGTAGAGACAGTGAGGCAGGGGTGTGGTAGGAGAGTGCATGGAGACCTGAGAAAGCATTGCTATGAAGTTATGAAAGCAAAGTCTGCATTGCACTGGAGACCCCAAGATGGTCGAGATGCTGATGCTATGAGACATCTGTGAAGGAGACTTGCAGATAGTGAGTAAAACCAGTGTAAGGGAGAGGAAAGTGCCATTGGCAGCAAAGCTGGAAGTGAAGAACCATCTTAGCACTCTGACATCAGTCATGGAATTACAGGATTTGAAGTTTGGCCTGCTTGTCTTTGGTCTTGCTTTTGTTCAGCATTTCTTTACTATAGCTCTGTTCTTCACTTCTGGAATATTCTGTGCAATTGTGTGTTAGAACTACGTAAGTTACTATTATAACACAGCCTTGATTCTCAGAAGAGACTTTGGGCTTTTAAACTTTGTGAAGACTCTGAAAGATTATAGGTATTTTAGAAGTTTCATTTAATTTTAGAAATTTGAGTAAATAATTTTACATTATGATATAGCCAACAACCTATATGGGCCCTAGGGAGTAGAATCAGGAAATTTAAATGAAAACACAGGCCCTTATGTTTGAATACATGTTCTCCAGTAGAAGCATCTGTTTAGAAAGATTAGAAGGTATGGCCTTGGAGAAGATTTCAAATACTCTGTAAGCTCTCAACTATTGATATGCCTTTTCTTCAACATCATGGGCTCTAAACCTCTGAAACTGTAAGTGCCAAATTTCTTTATACATTCGCATGATCACAGTATCTTAACTCAGGAACAAAATAGTAACAGTAAGGCAAAAATTAACATTAAGTATCATAGAACCCAAAGGAAGAATGGGGTAAGGAGGAAGAAGATACTGTGGTAGAAGTAAAAGAAGATAGCTCAAATCTAACCTTTTATAAAGACAAGAAAACATACTATTCACCTATTATGAGGGGTTTAAATAATGGCCCAGTACAGAAAATTACTGATAATCATAGACTATTTTCCACTGGAACTGTTTGAATTGTAAGAAATGTTTTCAAATAGGCAATAAAAGAAACTTTCATAGTTTGATTGGCGATACTCAGTGACACAAGAGTGGATGGTATCAGTCTGGGTACCATACAAGTGCAAAATAATTTGAGTAATGCAACTATGCATCTCTCCTTGAAACAAACACTTTATAACCTGATGCAATACAAAGGAAATGAGATTCTGATAGTCTGATTCATATGATTCATTACAAATGCTAGTTTATAACTGGTCTCCATTACCATCAGGAACACAATGAAAAAAGCATTGGAGGGAACTGGGAATGATAGAAGAAGTGATGCCCAGTTCATGGGCCACAATGAAGTGTTTCCACAGAAGAGGTAAGAGGTTGATTAACCAGGGACCTCTGGACTGGTGTGAGGTTTAGTGACTTTTCTCATTT
The DNA here is from genome assembly GCA_004026605.1 of Ondatra zibethicus. Lineage (NCBI taxonomy): Eukaryota > Metazoa > Chordata > Mammalia > Rodentia > Cricetidae > Ondatra > Ondatra zibethicus. Next base: position 5,015 of record PVIU01007528.1, read on the forward strand.
TCATAATAAAGAGGAAAGACTTTTGTAAATCTAATTAATTTAGGCCAACTCATAAATCAGGCATATAAGAATCACCCAGGATGAGATGAATAAGATAGACAAAGACATCATATTAGCTCATGCAGAGCCAAATATGTTAAGTTAGAATTCCTATGGCAAAAAATATTAACAGAAAGTTAATACTATGGAGTGAGCTTCTGAAATGCCTAAAATCCTGAGTAGCAGTTCATGGAACACATAGATGGTAAACAAATACAGGTAGTAAAAAAATTAAGGTTATACTAGGATGGGCAATTATGAGATCTTAAATAGTTTCTCCAGCATGGACTCTTAGCTACTGAGCAACTAACCATCACTAGAAACTCTATTTCTAGAACTTGTCCAAATCTGTGATCTAGCTTCAGCAGCAGACATGTTACACATTAGGCTATTATATAACTCTACATACTTGGGGCCTGATCTTGGCTAAGAAGGACAAGCCATGGGAATATGGATTTATATAGTTGGGTAATGTCTCTCATCCATGCTTCTGTACCTAACACTGCATTTTTTATAAGTAACTTATGAAGTTGTGAAATTATGTATGCTGTATTAGACCTTGATAAAATTTCTTTTTTTAGTATCCCCTCAACTACCCAACACCAACAGGCACTTGTGAGTAGAGTTTAGTGGGCCTTCAGAATTCCTGACAACTCTCTGTAACAGGGTTTCTTTCATATAAATCTTATCTTTTGAATACCCTGGAGATTGTCAGAGTATGAATAAGAACAGTAAAAGCAGCAGTTATGGTGTTGAAAGGAAGACATGCTGCATAAATGGGTACTTTCAGAAGCCATAAAGTTCTTGAAATAAAACTTGACTCAAGATTAAACTAAATCCTAATGAGCAATTGATCAGAGAGACCCCTGCATTTTCAGAGATTAATATAGTTATTTGTATGGCTACTGGTGACATTTTTGAACTAGAAGAATTCACCCCGCTGCTCTAGACAATATATATTTTGATGAAGGATATGTAAATATCAAGCTCAAACTGAGTGGGTAGCTTACACCCTGCTGGTTGGCTTTCATAGTTCTGGAAGGCACTAAGGAGAATGTATTTGGATGTCACCAATTGTTCTTGTTATAGACCCTGTGTACTACATTAAAAGCATACCAGGAAAGATGCAGCTGCTGATACAATAGTAACACAACTGTTATTCATGTACTAGATGCCTTTCAATTAGATTTGAGACATTTTCAACAACAGGGATCTTACAATTCAGATTTTAAGCTAGGAAAAAACCTGTAGCTGAATATACAGCAGATCTCATTGGGGAAATCACAGTTATTGTTTGAATAATTGAATATGTTGTGGTTGCCAAAATTGATTCTAAACATTTATGGTTTCTCAGTCTCAGTCGTGGCAGAAAATTTCTTTTACAATGTGGGCAATTGTTACTGCAGGGGCTCAGTCTGTCAATAAGTGAGATTCTCAGCACTCAGTCATGAATGTAGGGAAAATACAGAATTTATATACCACTCTCTCCAATCTCAGGGTGCATCACTAATGCTTCTATAAGAAACCACTTATCTACGCTCTTGAAAATAATCAAATGTATATCCTGTTTCACTAAGCTTAGCTTGCGGAGACTTGTTTCTTTGGTCTGTAGCTTACACCCTTTCCCAAATAAATGTCTACAGGAAAATAACTACATATATTCTAATACTGATTGAGAGAAATTTTGAAGATTATGACCACGGAAGAGTAGTGTAGTGACTTAAGTGACTCCCATATACCATATATTGAATAAAAATGATAGATACTATAATTACTCAGACAATCAAAATCCTCACATCATTTGTTTTACAGATTATAATCAAAGAAATTGTATAGCATAAGAAATGGAGAATGGGAAGGATGAGTAATACTTGGATCACCAGGGAGAGTCTTTCTCAATAATTTAGAATAAGTTGAATTTTGATTGACAAGAGATTATTAACATGAATTAACCTTGGAGCAGAGCACCTTAGTATTAAATGAACACATAATCTTAAACCTACTGAAATAAGACTTCTTTCAATTCAAATAAAATAGTCAAAAATAACCTTGTAGTAGACACAACAACTCATTGTGAGATTATCACAATCTAGATCTAGAATATGAATATTGATCAAGAAAAGACTTAGATGACAGGCATGGCCTTTGTCACTAACATTCTGCTCAGTTCTTTGAGAAACTATGGGCTGTCTTTGAATCTTAACTCTTAAAACATTGTCTTTGTAAAAGCATGTAGACATGAATATCAGCACTTGCCATGCCATCCGAAAAAAAACTAAATATATATACTTTGCTATTTGTGACTATAAGATATTTCAGAATGATGTGAGAACCATCTGCCAACAACTTTATTCACATGTCTTGGATCATCATCAAGAAATCTCATACTATTTGTTTCATCCAGGAAACATATTGTAAGTTGTATGAGGTAGATGGAGGAAATTTCCTAAAAATGGCTTTGACATGCACCAGAAAATAGGATGTATTTTCAGTAGAATGTCCTAGGATCATTTGTATCCATTACTCTGCCATGTGCCATTGATACTGTGTTATACAAATGAACCCTAAACCCCAAGTGTCAGACAGACACAAGTGTTTTGGGCATCATTTACATTATTGTTGAGTAAGGACAAAAAAAAAAAAACCATAAACTTAAAATAAGTTGCAGTTTGCCATTATATTATGCAAATATTTGGCTGCATTATCCCCTAATTCTCCTAATCACATTTGATGCTCAAAGGGAAAACCCAACTTTTGTGTTTGAAGAGCAGGTGCACAATTATTTCTGCAAAGAAAAGGAGTCATTTGTAGTGACCTTATTCAGAGAGTTACTAGATCAATTATAGACAAACATGCTAATTTTGTTTCACCCTCTAACATAATCAGTCATTAAATGGATAGGCATTTTGTCTCTTTGATAAGAGAAGTAAACTGCAGACAAAGATAAGGGAGTTGGACAGTTCATGCTATTGCTAGTGGGCATCAATATAGTACACCATATTAAAGCATTTTTTTTTCAGAATAGTTGCTCTGCCCTAGCACTTAACAAAATTTCCAGTAATTTTAATTAAAATCTTAATGGCAATGAGAAGCCTGAACTCTAAGAAACAGAGACTCATTATTATTTGCAGTACATATTATTTATATTATGTTTTATATTCTAACATTCTATTTAGATAGCCCAATTGTCATCAGAGAGGCTTCATCCAACAACTGATGGAAGCACATGCAGAAAACCATAGTCAAATATTAGGAGGAATATCTTGGAAGAGGTGGGAGAAGGATTGTAAGAGGGGTAGGGTGTCAAGGAACCTACAAGAACATGATCCACAGAATCAATGAAGCAGGGTTAATGGTGGCTCACAGAGACTGAATGGAAAGTAAAGGAGCCTGCATGGGTTTGTACTGGGTACTCAGAATATACATTATAGTTGTGTAGCTTGGTGTTCTTGTAGGACTAACAGTGGGAGTGGAGATATTTCTGACTCCTATTTTGTCCACCTTAGGACCCTTGCCCTTCTGAGTTGCCTACTCCAATCTTGATATGAAGCTTTGTGCCTAGTCTTATTGTAACTTGTTATGCCTTGTTCTATTAATATTACTGGGAGGCCTGCTCTTTCCTGAGGGTAAATGGAGGGGGAGTGAAACTGGGGGAGAGGGAAGTTGGTATTAGGCTAAAAGGAATGGTGTGGGGAAAAAAACAGTGGCAGGGTTGTACTGTATGAGAAATAATAAAAAAATTTAGAAATCAGATGATTCTAGAAGTCATGAAAATTAAGGGAATACCATTGTTATAATTGTTCTGCATTTGGATATTTTTTTTTTACTTCTGGTGCTACTCTCAATATTTGGGCTCTCAAAAGTTTCCAAAATTGAAATTATCATTACTGCAAATGCAGGCAAATTCTACTTCTGAAATTAAAATTTTAGTAGCTAATTTGACATTAGTTTATATACTTAAAATATGTACACACATACACATGTAGAAACTATTTTCTATATTTCAAATGATTGGAATGTCATTGTCATTTTAATATGATCCTTATTGAAATTATTTGGGAGATATTTAAGTATATATAACTTTTAAGTGTATATAATTTAATTCTAACTAATACTTTATTAGAGCTACTGATCAACCATTAGAGTAGAAACACAGTGTGAATGAATTATAGTCAAATACTAAAAATATTAATTTTTAATAATAGATAAACTTACTAAGCTAACAATTAGTTCCTTATTGCATTAAAACAGGAAAAAAAATCCTATTCTAAGGAATACAGAAAGATGGATCAATATCTCTTGGGGAGAAGCTTCAAAGCATTGTCTTTCATCCATAGTTGCTTTTTCCCTAATATTCATAAATCTTTTAAGCAACAAAATGACATACCTTTATTGGTTTATGAAAATAAACTGAAAACTAGCCAAAACTGGGTTAAATTACTTTGAAAAATAAGATGGAATAATGGGACAAATTCATTAAAACAATGTTAATACAAATGTATAGACTAAGGATTTTGTCAAAACATCAGGCCAAAGTAGGAATTATAGACTTAAATACGCAATTCTACTGACTAATTGTATGAATAAGAATATGTTTTTTGATTTCTTTATGACTTTTTCCTGATCTATAAACTGGATATAAATTTTAAAGACACTGAAATAATTCTCAATAAAGTTCAGAATTAATAGACTAAAGGATTTATAGTCACAGAATCAGATCCCAAAGAATGGTAATTAACTTGAGGTTGGACTGTAAACATGAGTTTTTGGATTTACACCTCAGTGTGAATCAGCAGTGTTATAAGATTGTCAAAACACATCATGAACTGCATTAAGAGAAACAGTATATTAACACTGAAGAGGGGGTTGAACTGTTGACATCCACCCCTTCTATACATTAATATGTTAAGATTTTATATTGCTAACTTGGAGTACAATCTAAATGTTCCAATAAAACAAGCAAATAGCAACACACATCATCTGCCTTTAAGATGAAAATAGATTTGTAACAAGTCACATAAGACTCCTTGTCAAAGAGTACACTATTAAAAATACTATTCATTACCCTTTTGCCTCAAATAAATTTATTTTACAAGTTATAGAAGGAGTATATATGAGATAAAATCATGTATTTTTATATAAAATAGACATCTAATAACAAGCTATGAGCAATAGAATCCATTGGATTAGTCCTTCTAGTAACTTTTTGACTTTTTACTCAGAAAGGCATAGCATACTTTATAATTGAATATCTGACCTCTGAAAAACACTCATGCCACAGAGATACCACTAATTACTTAGCCAAGTAGGAGAAATAATCCTTGTGATTAAAGTAAACCACTGCATTTTTCAACATGCCTAATTACTATTGCCTTGCCAAGTCTTAAAAACAAGTAGTCCCTGATTGCTCTATTTTCTGTAACCTAAAAAGGAGATGCAGCACAATTTAAGATAAAATATAAACATACAAGAAAGGGGCATAGACATGCAGCATTTTAAATGCAATTACTTTTGAAAATGATTCTAATAGAAATATCTTGAAATATTTCCTTACATATAAAATCATATTGGAATACTACTATCATTTTCTAATGAAGACATAAAGATTATTTATTTTATAAAATCCATTAGGATGTTTAACAATATGAACTGGTCATGGGATATTCTAGTTAGTTTACAGCTGATTTCCATCTTACTTGCCATATAGAGAACTGTGTGTCCGAACATTCAAGGGCGGGGTAGGAATGTCCCTAGTCTCTTACACAACCACTCTCTGCTCCTCCAGAACATCGAACTGATATAGAATGAGGAACTTCCTGGGGAGATTTTGAAAATCAAATTTGAGGTGAGAACAGAATAAGCTTGTACAAGGAGTTACAACAATGCAGATTAAAAGTCACACAGATTTTGAAGATACATAAATGAAAATAGATTGAAAGAGGAAGGTGAGAAAAGATGATCATCATATAGAAGAAAAAGGCAGAGTCTCCAATAATACTGTTACATTTTCCTGTGCCATTTGTAAAGCTAATGAGGGATATCCATTCCAGTTTCCAGAAGTAGGCATTTTTATTCTGCTCCTCCTCTCCACTATTGGTCTTTCTTCAGAACAAACAACTGAACTTTTCAAAGATAATTGATAGAGAAAGTTTTAAGGTCTTAGGACTTCATTCATTGCCACCAACCTGATCCTGCCTCTTCCACACATTACAGTGCTGGAATACATATTTTATTTCTTTGATCTCAAACGTCATTAAACAAAATAAGAAAATGAAATAAAATTAGAAACTAGTAGATACTTTCAGCAATTATATTACAAGTACTATTCTGTTGTTGTTGTTTTCTTCCTACAATAAAGCTGAATAGTTTATGAATATGAAGTCTTTTGTGAAACCAGGAAAATCAGTTTTTGCCAAATGGCAAGATCTTGGCTTTTAAGAATAGTTGAGCAAAAATACTGAATAATCCATAGGTGCAGGTTTTATGTACTAAAAATCTATGAAGGCTGGGGGCAAGATATTTGCTTTCTCTGGCTTTCTGATTGGTGTAATCAAAGGGATTTTTAATTTAGTGGTTGTTGCTGAGTCCCTATACTTACTTTGATGTAGCTCATTGTAGCAAATCTCATACACATATTTATTAATTAAAATAAGAACTTTATATCAAGACAAGTTTTCAAACAAGATATGAATTTGCTTATTCTCGAAGTGTGAAGATTTTTGTTTCTGGATTCAGCAAATTCTTGAGGTGCATTTTCTGTATCCTACTGACTGTGGAAGTATTTTCCCTGCAGGCCTCACTCACCACTAAAGTTTTTAGTATTCTTGAAGAAGAGATGGTTGGCAAGAGGTCAGGTATATATGCTTGTATCCTAATTTGTTCAACTTCTGAAAAATGGTTGTGCAACATGCAAGTGGACACAGTCATGGGAAAAATAGTATTGTGCAAAAAAAGGTCTTAAAATATTAAAAGATGCTTAGCAATAAAAAATATAGAGTAAATATTAACTTTTCTTTTATATAAATATAAAGCCAAACTTTGGGATATTTCAAAAGGTGTAAGAAAATAAGCATATGGTACAATTAAATATGTACTCTTTTCCCAGTTACAACTGTTCATTTTATGTGAAGTCTAAGAAAGAATTCATAGCAATAATCTGTGAAAATTCCAACAAAGTTCTGAGGTACTAAAATTATAAAAATAGTCAAATGATATCCCAGTCTTCAAATTTAGGAAGATATTAGTTCACCCACTAATTCCATATCTGAAAAAAAAACAACGGAACAAGTTATTAAATATGGAAGTCTGTTCACCTTCCAAAAGACCAAAACAGTATACATGAGCCACCAGAGCACAATGGTTCATGCCAAATTAAATTTGCTTCTTTTGTGAAAGGCGCATTAAGATTTTCAAGCCCGATTATATGCATTGCATTATTACATTGGTTCACAATTTAATATTTTCATCAATGACCAATATTTATTTGTAGACAACCATTGTAACTATGGCAGAACATAAAATTATCAATCACAGACACAATATTAAAAAAATCTAATCATAAAATTGATCATGACAAATGATAAGGTCTGTTTTCATGTAGTTACAGAATAGTTGCTATAGGTGTGCTCTATAGTAATGTGTTTTTAAATGAGTCACAGCCAGAAAAAAAAATTAATCCTATGTCAAATTCTCTTTTAAATGAAATATAAATAAGGTAACTTTTAACTATAAAACTAGGAATTAAGATCTATAAAATAGTTAAAAGTTTCATATTTGGTTAAATGAATAATTTCACTTAATGAAAAACCTATGAGAATGGCATTCTTCATTCTCATGTAAGAACCTTGAAAATTGGCACTCAGAATATACTCAGGAAGTTCAATGTTACTTAGCTAACAAGAAATCAAATGATGAATTTAAAGTCATCAGGAACACATCAACAGGCCATATTTCTACCACAATGTTATGGAGGATATAAAACTAAAAACCTTGATCCAAATATTAAATGATTTATGGGCAGCAACTGATAAAAGTCCTCTTTATTGACATGGTCTTAATATAATCCTCCCCCTAGATATAATTTAAAGAATTATTCTCTTTTCTATTGTAAGTAAATCAAAATAAACTACCATTCTTCTTGAATATATTTAAATATTGTAATAATAAATCTTAGGACAAATAAAAAATTACTAGTATCTTGAAACATAATAAGTTATAATCAAGAATATCTAAATATTAGATCAGCAAAACTCAGAATCTTTTAATTATATCATTTTGAGACTTTCTAAAATTAATATATTATGATTGGTTAATGATAGAAAATGCAGTCAGTTAAAGGTCAATATAAAAATCTAAAAATATGACTCTGGGTGCTTGTAATATAATGAACAGTTAAGTAATAGAGACTAATCCTCCTTTAGAAAATGAATAAAAATTGGAAAACTTAGGGAAGATAACAAGCAATTCTTCTTACAGGAAGAAAATATCATTCAAGGCTTATATCTTACAAGCAACTATTAAAACATATTATGCAGCAAATATGCAAATGAAACAACATGAAAGGAAATTAAGAGTTACAAAGGTAAATAATATAAATTTAAAGATATTGCATATGTTAAAATTGACAGACTTAATGTTTAAATTACTTCTTCCACTAAGAAATTTAAACCAATGAAAACTACAAACTTTTGTGAGATCATACTTTTTAACACTTATCTCCTCCCTTTTTTCCTGCAAACCCTTCCATATACCTCATCTTTGTCTCTTTCAAATATGTGCCCTCCTTGCTGTTGCATTTATATATTTATATATTGATGCGTGTATTCACATATATGATTTTCCTAATATCGTATCAACTAAAATAAGACTTCTTCAACCTCCATCACGCTACTTGCATGGATATCTGTAAGACTCACCACTTGACAGATTTTACAATGAACACAAATTTTAGCTGTTAACAGTTTAGCTGTTAACAGTTGAACTCAGATGTATATAACAATAAATTAGACAAGATTGCAAACATAGAGAATGGAAAGATTCCCTTTGCTCTACCTAGAGAGAAATCATAAGCAGAGGAGTAATAGCATGTCTAGTATTTTATGTACTTCTGGGTCCTTGAATACCAAGAGAATGAACTTTGCAATAGGAGACTTGGGTACTTACTGAGTTAAGTAAGTATTTAGTAATTTGCTTAGCTATGATTTTCTGCATTGACTTCCATCCATCATATATAGAAACTTCTCTGATGATGTGTGAAAGACTCACTGATCTCTGGGTATAGAGATACAAATTTGTGTGGCAGTTTGATAGTATATACAATTTGAGGAACGATAGCAGTTTCAGTCCTGGGTCTGATTTTTTTGCCAGATTTAAATTATTACAAGATATGTGTTTGCTCCTTTTGAGTGGGCCTTAAGTCCAATTAGGAAGGGACTGGTTAATCCTATAACCTTGATGTCATTGTTATAGCCATGGACATATTTTTCCATGACGGTCATTATTTCATTTCACAGCATTCATGAATGGGTAAGCCCACAAACAGTTTTTCATCCAGTAGCCTAGAAAATATCTTTCAATGCTATGAAAGCTAATCAGCAAGGAGGAAACTTCCTGGTCGCTAATAACTTGAGTTTTCCCTGTCTAGTGACCAAAGTGTATAATGCCATAATCATTAAGATCTTAACATAAAATTCTGGTGGGCATCACAGCAAAAGCAGTACTTGCAAATACTTCCATAAGGAAATTTACCTGAGTATCCACAAAAGTAAATTCTGCCCAATTGTTCAGATTAGTTTAGCCAATGTGGCAATATATGTCTGTAATCTCATAGCACAGAAAACTGGGGCAGGGAAATCAGTAGTTCAAGGCCAGTCTTAGCCAATATATATATATATATCCTTTCTTAAATATCCAAGATAAAGAGAGACAGAAAGCGATGAAGAGAAAAAAAGAACTTAGGAAAGGCATAAGTAAACTGGGAAAGCAGGTTTGCTGGAAAGTGCCACTTATGCCACAATTGGCAGGGAGATTATGAATACCATGCCAGCTGTAGTTTGATGAACATAATAAAATTACCTTCTGGATGTACAGAAATAATTTAGTCCAGAACCCCACAATACCAATTGCTGCATCTGATAACCAAAACCTAAGAAAACCAAACAGGACACTGCTTAAGCAGAGAGTTCTATGATACCCACTTAACAATATATACACAGAAACCAAAAGCAATACATTGTTTTCTCTCTCTCTCTTTAGGTCTCTTGGAGATGTTAGGGAGACACCACCTTTATCTTCCCTGCAGCTAGAGAGTTTCTCCTGGGGAATCACAAACCTCAAATCAGGACTAAACTTTTGGCTAAGTATATTGAACAGGTGAGCAATTTCAGAAAGAAAGGCTTAGGACTGTAGTTAGAGCATGAAGTGTGAACCTTGTGTGATGATCCTTCACATAATAAAATATAATGTTTGTTAATAATATATAAACTACATATATATACCTTCTTGCTTGCTATAGTTATCTTACTAAGTAAGATAAAAGAATATAATATAAAAGGAAAAATCTTTTCACAAATGCATCAATATATACTCATATTTAAAAGCAAATTCTTACAAACTAGTCACATATAATTCTTACTATACATTTATAGTATATACAATATGCCACTACTACCAGAATTCCTAAAATTCTATTAGATTATTATTATTAGCATTTCTAAAAAATATCAATCACAATATTAAGCTACAATACCAAATAGGATATACTATAATAATCTCAAAGAGAGCATAAAGCATGAGATTTCATGAATTCATTCATGATGAATGCTTTTAGCTATAAGTAGTACAAAGAACTTCCCTCAGTGTGTGAAGGGAAAACATAGAAAAAACTATAATGAACATCAATCTTTTTTTGAAATTAAGTTGAAAACAAGTATTTTTGCTCTTCAATTTCTATCCAACCTTGGCCAGACAACAAACCCCTGCCAAAAACAATTAATAATATGCAAAAATTTAATCGCTTTCTATGACAGAAATCTTGATTCTGGAAAGAGAAAATGCTGTAAAATCCCTATGCTTATTGGTGATGTAGCAGTTTAACTTATTTGTCACTTGTTGGCAAAGGTTTCTTTCCTGCCTGATCCCACATCAGTTCAGTCCCAAGGAAACATATAGAGGCTTACATTAATTATAAACTGGTTAGCTTATTAGATCAGGCTTCTTATTAACTCTTATAACTTACATTCACCCATCATTCATGTCTGTTAGCCAGGTGACTTGGTACCTTTATTGGTAAAGCATTATCATCTTGCTTCCTCTGTGTGACAACTGCAGACTGAGACTTTGCTCTTCACAGAATTCTCCTATTCTCGTCAACCCACCTCTACTTTCTGCCTGGCTACTGGTCAATCAGTATTTTATTAAAACAATACAAGTCGCAGAGTACAAGGCCATTGTTCCACAGTAGTCACTTATAAAGTTAACTGAATTTCTAAATACCAATCTAAATACTAGAATGGAAACAAAAAATAAAAGTAGAAGATTCTTTTCATAATCACTTTAAATATCAAATTAAAAACATTCAATATCACTGCAGACCAACATAAAAGATAAAGAGAAATGTACAGAAAATTATTGAGCAATGTAATATTGTGATTGAATAGAAGACTTTAACATTAGAAGAAATCAACTCTTCAAATTAACCTCTGTTCTATATATAATCTATATATAGTCACAGTAAAAACTGCAATCAATTTCTGCTTCTCTTTTGTGGAACTTGGTTATTTACAACATATGTAAAAATGTTAGTCAAGAATGTTTTTCATATACTTTGCTCTTAAAAATCATCACTGACCTCATAACTCTATTTTATGTGGGCAATATGTATGGATGATTATTTCATAGGATAATAAAACTGAATTGACATAAATAGCTTATATTAGGATAACTAGTATATTATAGTTTAAAATAAATCTGTATTTCTACATATAAGGTGCCATTCTTTTCAAAACAAAAATAATTAACAAAAATCTTAGTCCTGTTTTACACTTTTGTCAACCTCTTTACAAAATTACTTTTAGCAGAAGACTGAATTAAATCTGTGCCATTTACTATTTGTTTGAAGGATAAGGTGAAATTATTCAAGAACAAAGTTAAGATTTTGTACCTCCTGCCAAATCTAGGAACCCTTAGAAATTCCAGATATTCTTTGATAACATCTGACAGTAAACACCTTAAAATGAAGTGAAGTGCCTGGAGATGGAAATTAAAGATCCTAGTAACAGATACACAGAGTCATAGGCATTTCATTGAAACAGAAAAGAAAGAACCCTGAAAAAAATGCTTTTTTCATTCCTTTTGTTTATCCATATGTGTGCATGTCTGTTTGTGAATATCCATGTTTATCTTATATGTATATGTATTTAGAAGCAAGTTGTAAATGAAAAGTACCTTCTTGAATTGTTCAGCATCTTATCTTTTGAACCTGAAGTTCACCAACTGGCTAGATTGGCTGCCCAGTGCGCTTCAGTACACAAACCTGTGCATATACATACACACATATATATGTATACATACATATGTATATATAAATATGTGTATCCACATACACACATATGTATATATACATTGTGTAGAGAAAGATTAGAACTACAGAATGGGGGACCAATTTTATGCTACCTACAAAACACTGTCTTTTATTAGTAAAGAAAATAGGTACCATTTTAATTTTGTTCTATATAAGTCATTAACATAAATTGACACTGTTGTTTGTACTAAGTAAGTTGCTGAACAAATAGTATATTTCTCAGCCATTAAACATATTGATTACAGAATAAAATGGTGCATCACAGCCTAAGCCAGTTATATTTAGGAATATGCATATATTTATATATGTATGTATATATATGTATATATATATTTGAATCTCTCTATATATGCACAGTTAATTAAACCTAATGAGAAGAAGGCTATGAACTCAAAGGAAAGAAAAGAGAGGTGTACAGGAAGGCCTGGAGGTAGAAAATGGAAGGGATAAATGATGTAATTATATTATCAATCATAAAATCAAAAATAAATACTATGGTTTAAAAAAGAATTGAGAACTAGCATTGTTTGTTTCTCAATTTTTATGCAACATATGATAAAGGGTTGCCCAATGTGGTACTGGAGAACTGAACCTAAACAGAACTAGTTCTGGTAATTAGGGAAGACATTTAGCATAGTTTAAAGCAGCTAACCAAAAAAAAAAATATATATATATCAGCACTGCTTCTGGGATATAATCAGCATCTGATCCCTTGAACTATACAAAACTCATGAAAAATGCCAAGAATGACACTCTAAGAAATCATCTGAAGACATCAGAAGGATGAGAAGAGGTACATAAAAAGACAGGTAGCAAACACAAAAATGAAGGGGAAAATAAGTCAAAAGAAAGAAAACAAGGTATTAAAACAGAATTTCATTACTGAACACTGAATGACATAATGAGATTATCCCAAAGTAGGGTGATAAAAACAGTCAGGAAGAGGGATGAGGTTAGTCATGTCCTACTTAATGCCACTAATTTTTGTGGGTTCAGCCCACATTCTCTGGGACTCTCAGAATTTAATTACCATTCTTCTCTAATTTTGTCAGTCTGAACTTTAAAATAGCCCTCTCCGTTCAGCATGATGCTTCAATATAATATCTTCTTCCTGCATCTTGCCTTGTAATTTGGGTGAGCTACAATTGCCTTGCACAGTAAAATTATGTAGTGCCTTTGATTTCCAAACCTGCCTTTGTTTTCAGAGCCCTGAAACTAAATGCTAAGCCACCAAATTTAGTATTCCAAAAAATTTTGGCTGCCATAATGTGAATCACTCCATGAACATCAGTTCTGATGATACTGACATCATATACTTGGTACAATTTTTTTTAAAGATGGCTTTCACTCAGTATCTCCTATTATCTTGCTTTTATATGCTTTTAATAATAGTATAAATCTTGAAATATAAACCAGAAATCAACCAGAAAGGAATAGTTAGCCTTAGTTAACAACTTCATCTAGTCTTCCTTTCAGTCCAAAATATTCCCTCCCATCATTGAGGCTTGTTTTGTATGGGTATCCCATCTACTTCACTTGTAAGTTCTTTTTTTTTCTCTTTGAAATGTTGTTTTATTATGTATATTGCCCCATGCTCCTACCATACAGTGCATAATAATGTGTATATGATAATACATTTATGTATTTCATATATTAATTTATTTACCTTTAGCATGTAAGCATGTGCTAACAAGACTAAGCATTCCAAAACAACCAAATATTTCCATCAATATGTCTATTATCATCCAGTATCATATTAGTGATACATGGACATATCTGTATTATCTTAAATACACTACCTTAGTTAAATTACTTCTTTACATATGACTATCCCCTTCCCAATTGGTCCATTCATTTACCATTCTCTGTGAAACCAGCAGCCCACCCATTTATGCTCCTCTTCTCGCTCTACCTCTATGCTTATCTTTTTTATTACTTTATTAATAATAAAAATCAAAATTTCCACTTCCTACCCTCCTTCCACTTCCCTCCCACTCCCCCACTCATCCTCCTACCTCCCCCTCCAGTCCTAAGAGAGGTACCCTGCTATGTGGTAAGTCCAAGGCCCTCCCCTCTCCATCAAAAGCTTTGAAAGGTATGCATCAAAATAGACTAGGATCCACAAAAGCCAGTACATACCATAGAGACAAATCCCAGTGCCATTTTCATTGGCTTCACAGTCAGCCCCAACTGTCAGCCACATTCAAAGGGTCCAGTTTGATCCCATGCTCGTTCAGTCCCATTCCAGCTGGCTTTGGTGAGCTCCCATTAGTTCAGGCACACTGTCTCAGTGAGTACATCAACTACTCGTGGTCCTGACATCCTTGGTCATATTCTCCCTCCTATTCTTCAATTGGACCTCGGGAGCTCAATCCAGTACTCCCAGGTGGGTCTCTGTCTCTACGTCCACGTGTTGCTGGATGAAGAATCTATGGTGATATTCAAGATAGTCATCAGTCTGACTAGGGAACAAGGCCAGTTAAGGCACCCTCTCCTCCACTGCCCAGTGTCCTAGCTGGGGACATCCCTGTGGACATGTGTAACTCCCACTAGAGTCAAGCTTCTTGCCAACCCCACAAGCCTCCCTTAATTAAGATATCTTCTTCCCTGCTCCCATATCTGTCCTTCCTACATCACAACCATCCCACTAACCCAAGCTCTTCCCAACACTCCCCTTCTCCCTTTATTTTTCCCTCTCCCCTTCCCCCACCCTACCCCCAGCCTCATGCTCCCAACTATTTCCTGGCGATCTTGTCTGCTTCCAATTTCCAGGAGGATCTATCTATCTATCTATCTATCTATCTATCTATCTATCTATCTATCTATCTATCTATAGATATATATTTGTTTGGGTTCATCTTTTTACTTAGGTTCTCTAGCATCACGAACCATAAGCTCATGTCTTTTGTTTATGGCTAGAACCCACTAATGAGTGAGTACATACTGTATTCATAATTTTGGGTATAGGTTATCTCACGGAAAATAGTGTTTTCTATTTCCATCCATTTGTATGCAAAATTCAAGATGCCATTGAGTTTTACTGCTGAGTAGTACTCTAACTTGTGGATGTGCCACACTTTCCTTATCCTTTCTTCCAATGAAGGGCATCTAGGTTGTTTCCAGGTTCTGACTATCACAAATAATGCTGCTATGAACATAGTTGAACAAATGTTTTTGTAGTATGATTAGGCATCTCTTGGGTATATTCCCAAGAGTGGTATTGCTGGATGCTGAGGTAGGTTGATCCCAATTGTCTGAGAAACTGCCAACTGATCTCCAAAGTGGTTGTACAAGTTTGCATTCCCACCAGAAATGGATGACTGTTCCCCTTACTCCACAAACTCTCCAGCATAGATTATTATTGATGTTTTTTATTTTATCCATTCTGACAGATGTAAGATGGTATCTCAAAGTTGTTTTGATTTGCATTTCCCTGATCGCTGAGGAAGTTGAACATGACCTTAAGTAACTTTTGGCCATGTGGAATTCTTTTGTTGAGAATTCTCTGTTCAGATCATTACCCCATTTTTTAATTGGGTTATGTAGAATTTTAATGTCTAGTTTCTTGAGTTATTTATATATATTGGAGATCAGGCCTTTGTCTGATGTGGGGTTGTTGAAGATCTTCTCCAATTCTGTAGGTTGTCTTTTTTGTCTTAATGACTGTGTCCTTTGCTTTACAGAAGCTTCTCAGTTTTGGGAGGTCCCATTTATTCATTTTTGTTCGTATTGTCTGTGCTACTGGGGTTATACGTAGGAAGTGGTCTCCTGTGCTCATGTATTGCAGGCTACTTCCCACTTTCTCTTCTATCAGGTTCAGATTTATATTGAGGTCTTTAATCCATTTTGACTTGAGTTTTGTACATGGTGATAGATATGGTTTTATTTTCCTTCTTCTACCGGTTGACATCCAGGTATGCCATCACCATTTGTTAAAGATGCTTTCATTTTCCCATTGCATAATTTTAGCTTCTTTGTCAAATATGAGGTGTTCATAGGTTTGTGGATTAATATCCAGGTCTTCGATTCGATTCCATTCATCAACATCTCTGTTTTTATGCCAATACCAAGCTGTTTTCATTACTGTAGCTCTGTAATAGAGTTTGAAGTCAAGGATGGCAATGCCTCCGGAAGTTCCTTTATTGCATAGGACTGTTTTGGCTATCCTGAGCTGTTTGTTTTTGCATATAAACTTAGTTATTGTTCTCTCAAGGACTGTGAAGAATTTTGTTGGGTTTTTTGATGGGGATTGCATTGAATGTATAGATTGCCTTTGGTAGAACTACCATTTTTACTATTTTGATCCTACCAATCCAAGAGCATGACAGATCCTTCCATTTTCTGATATGCTCTTCAATTTCTGTCTTCAAAGCTTTAAAGTTCTTCTCAAATAGATCTTTCACTTTCTTGGTTAGTGTTACCGCAAGGTACTTTATGCTATTTGTGGCTATCGTGAAAGGTGATGTTTCTCTGATTTCCCTCTCTGTTCCTTTATACTTTGTGTATAGGAGGGCTATTGATTTTTTTGAGTCGATCTTGTATCCTGCCACATCACTGAAGGTATTTATTAGCTGTAGGAGTTCTCTGGTAGAGTTTTTGGAGTCACTTATGTACACTATCATGTCATCTGCAAATTTGAAATTTTGACTTCTTCCTTTTCAATTTCTATCCCCTTGATCTCCTTATGTTGTTTTTTTTTTTTTGCTATTGCTAGAACTTCAAGCAATACATTGATGAGATATGGGGAGAGTGGACAGCCTTGTCTTGTTCCTGAATTTAGTGTAATCCCTTGAGTTTCTCTCCATTTAATTTGATATGGGTTGTCAGCTTGCTGTATATTGTTTTTATTATATTTAGATATGAACCTTGTATCCCTAATCTCTCTAAGACCTTCATCATAAAGGGGTGTTGAATTTTGTCAAATGCTTTTTCAGCATCTGATGTAATGATTATATGGTTTTTCTTTCAGTTTATTTATATGATGGATTACATGGATAGATTTTCATATGTTGACCCAGCCATGCATCTCTGGGATGAAGGCTACTTGATCATAATGGATGATTTTTTTTATGTGTTCTTGGATTTGGTTTGGCAGTGTTTTATTGAGAATTTTTGCATTGATGTTCATGAGTAAGATTGGTTTGTAATACTCTTTATTGGTTGAGTCTTTGTGTGGTTTTGGTATCAGGGTAACTGATCTACATAAAAAGAATTTGGCAATGACTCTTCTGTTTCTATTATGTGGGACACATTAAGGAGTACAGGTATTAGCTCTTCTTGGAAGGTTTGGTAGAATTCTGCACTAAAACCATCTGGTCCTGGGCTCTTTTTGGTTGGAAGGTTTTTAATGACAACTTCAATTTCCTCATGACTTATAGCTCTATTTAAATTGTTCACCTGGTCTTGATTTAATTTTGGTATATGGTACGTATCTTTAAAAATGTCCATTTCTTTTACATTTTCCAATTTTATGGATTACAGGCTTTTGTAGTAAGACCTAATGATTCTCTGAATTTTCTCAGTGTCTGTTGTTATGTCCCACTTTTCATTTCTGTTCTTGTTAATTTCCATATTCTCTCTCTGCCTTTTGATTAGTTTGGATAGGAGTTTGTCAATCTTGTTGATTTTCTCAAAGAACCATCTCTTTGTTTCATTGATTCTTTGGATTGTTGTCTGTGTTTCTATTTTGTTGATTTCAGTATTTGATTATTTCCAGTCTTCTATTCCTCCTGGGTGAGTCTGCCTCTTTTTTCCTAGAGTTTTAGGTGTGCTGTTAAGTCTCTAATGTGTGCTTTCTCTGTTTTCTTTATGTGGGCACTTAGTGCTATGAACTTTCCTCCTCTTAACACTGCTTTCATAGTGTCCCATATGTTTGGGTATGTTGTGTCTTCATTTTCATTTAATTCAAGGAAGACTAATTTCTTTCTTGACCCAGGGCTGGTCCGGTAGTTGACTGTTCAGTTTCCCTGAGTTTGTAGGCTTTCTGGGGGTGGAATTGTTAAATTCTAGCTTTACTCCATGGTGATCCTATAAGACACAGGTGGTTTTTCCAATGTTTTTGTATCTGTGGATGTTTGCTTTGTTACTGATTATGTGATCAATTTTTGAGAAGGTTCCATGAGGTGCTTAGAAGAAGGTATATTATTTCCTCTTTGGATGGAATGTTCTATAGATGTCTGTTAAGTCCATTTGATTCATTACATCTGTTAGTTCTCTTATTTCTCTGTTAAGTTTCTGTCTGGTTGACTTCTCCATTGGTGAGAGAGGAGTGTCGAAATCTCCTACTATTAGTGTGTGTGGGGTTTGATGTGTGAATTGAGTTATAGTAAATTTCTTTTACATATGTGGGTGCTTTTATATTAGGGGCAAAAATACTCAGGATTGAGACTTCATCTTGATGAATTGTTCCTGTTATGAGTATGAGGTGTCCTTCTCCATCTCTTCTGACTGAGTTTAGTTTGAAATCAATTTTGGTAGATATTAGGATAGCCACACCCACTTGTTTCTTAGGTCCATTTGCTTGGGAAACCTTTTCCCAACCCTTTACTCTGAGGTGGTGTCTCTCTTTGATGTTGAGGTATGTTTCTTTTCAACAGCAGAATGTTCGGTGCTATTTTCATATCCATTCTCTTAACCTGTGCCTTTTTAGAGGTAAATTGGGTCCATTGGTATTAAGCAATATTAATCACCAATGGTGGTTAACACCTGTTATTTTTGTTTTTTGGTGCTAGTGTTTGTATGTTTCCCTTCTTTAAGTTGTGTTGGTGGAGGGTTGTAAAATGTCTGTGCTATTTTGGGTGTTAGCTTCCTTGGGTTGATATTTTCTTTCTAGCACTTTCTGTAAGGCTGTGTTTGGGGCTACATATTGTTTAAATCTGTTTTTATCCTGGAATATCTTGTTTTCTCCATCAATGGTTAAAGAAAGCTTTGCTGGGTATAGTAGTCTGGGCAGGCATCCATGGTCTCTTAGTGTCTGCAGCATATCCATCTAAGACCTTCTGGCTCTCATGGTTTCCATTGAGAAGTCAGGTGTAATTCTGATAGGTTTACCTTTATATGTTACTTGCCCTTTTTCCTTTGCAGCTCTCAATAGTCTTTCTTTATTCTGTATTTATTATGTTTTGATGATTATATGGTGAGTGGATTCTTTTTATCCTGTCTATTTGGTGTTCTGTAAGCTTCTTTTACCTTCATATGAATATCATTACTTAGGTTCTGAAAGTTTTCCTCTATATTTTCTGGGCCTTTGAGCTGTAATTCTTCCCCTCCTTGTACTCTTATGTTTCTTAGGTTTGGCTTTTTCATGGTATCCCAGATTTCCTGGATGTTTTGTGTTAAGAATTTGTTGGATTTGCTGTTTTCTTTTATCAATGAGTTTATTTTCTTTATTGTATCCTCGGCGACTGAGATTCTTTCTTCTATATCTTGTACTGTGTTGGTTATAATTGTTTCTGTAGTTCCTGTTCATTTACCCAGATTTTCCATATCCAGCCATCTCTCAGTTTATGTTTTCTTCATTACCTCCATTTCGGTTTTCAAGTCTTGAACTGTTGAAAGAAGAACGGGGCCCTTTCTTCCCAGCCGCTCGGCTAGCTTACACCTGAAATAATCACACAAAGACTGTATTCATTAAATTACTACTTTGCTCATTATCTCCAGTCTCTTATTGGCTAACTCTCACATCTTGATTTAACCCATTTTTACTAATCTGTGTTCATCACGAGGTCGTCGCTTACCGGAAAAGTCCTGGCATCTCTATGCCGGCTCTCTCTGACTCTGCTGCCTTCCTTCTAGAATTTAGTTCTGTCTTCTCCACCTACCTAAATTCTGCCCTATCAGGCCAAGCAGTTTCTTTATTGATCAACCAATGAAAGCAACACATAAACAGAAGAACCTACACCTTTGAACTGTTTCCTTTACCTGTTTGAATGTTTTTTTTTTCTTGGTTTTCTTGGGTATCCTTGAGGGATTTAATAATTTCTTCTAACTTTTTGTTTGTCTTTTCTCCTATTTCCTTAAGGGGGTT
The DNA here is from genome assembly GCA_004026605.1 of Ondatra zibethicus. Taxonomy (NCBI): domain Eukaryota; kingdom Metazoa; phylum Chordata; class Mammalia; order Rodentia; family Cricetidae; genus Ondatra; species Ondatra zibethicus. The sequence continues at coordinate 25,660 of PVIU01007528.1, forward strand.
TTTCCTTTCCTGATTAACAGTCTCTATCATTTTCATGAGGTTAAATTTAGAGTCTATTTCCTCTACTTCTTCTGGGTTAGGGTGTTCAAGTCTTCCTGTTGCTTGTTAAAGGAATTCTTGCATTGGCACCTGCCCATCTCTTACAGTCTGGATCCTCTCAGCATAGGAGCAGGCTCCTCTTGCCTGGATCCAAGGACCTGCTTGCATCTTCTCAACAGAGGAGCAGGGATCTCTTACCTGGCTCCAAGGACCTCACTGAAAAAAAGACGGGCTTGTGATGCAGGGTGAGGCAGTACAAAGAAGCTCCAGTGGCAGGGACACTCCCACTGGCTCCCCAACCTCTCAGCCCTGAGCAGGCTGAGTTTGGGGATCCAAGGACCTCACAGATGAAAAGGGGTGCTTGCAGGCAGGCTGGAATGTGCTAACGAGAGCCAGCAGCTGTGAAACACCCCACTGGATGTCCAGAAAAGCTTATGGAGTTGGAGGGGACCTGTACTCAGTTCCTTGGGACCCTCCGACCATGGGGCCACTCACTCACCTGTCTTGATCCTCTCAGCACAGGAGCAGGGCACTTGTAAGTTCTTATTTCCAGTGGGAAAAACTGTGCCTTATGGCTTATATGTGCATATGCTTCCTCAGAAAACTCAACTGTCTTCTTAAAGTTGTAGGAAGATAGAAATATCATCTCTTCATCCTTTCAGCATTTATTCCATTGGATCTCCAACAATACAGAAATGAAAAAAATTTAAAACACTTCATTGTGCCTCAAAAGTTTTAACCTGAAACTGAGATTGGACTTCTTTATAAGTCTACTGAAATGAATAATGGTTTTGTAACATAAGCATTCCTTCCACTGCTTGCCTTTCAGATTTTAAGTTTTGTTTCTGTATAATTTCTGGACTCTAGAACCATTCATCTAACACTCAGTTTAATACTTTTTCCTGAAACAACAGAACAGAAAAAGTCACATCCAAATTATTATGTATTGATGCAAAGCAAACAAGTAGTTATTGTCAGATAGAAAACTCAGAACTTCCACATAGGTGCAAAAAGTGGTACCTAACCATCCTGTTTCTCCACTTCCAGAAAAGGACTGTGTACATAACAAGAAAGGAGTGCAATTAAAGAGTAATTCTATGCATACCTTGGAGGGTCACTTACTAGTCATTGGCTGTGTATATTTGGGGAGAGAGACATTCTGCTAGACATCATTGATATCAATAGAGAAAGAGAGAATATTCATTCCTTTTAGCTTATGTGGTTTAAAGCATCACCCATAAACAATAATAATCTGAGTCAGTTCCATCAGTATAACAAATAACCAAAATTACCCTAAAGGCAAATCATAAAATACTTTTGGATATCAAAACTGGAAGGTTCTACTATATTTTTTATGGAAAGAAGCCTATGAAGCTGTAAATCAAAACGTACAGTATTCAGCCTAATAGATGGTAGATGTAGCTCCACAGTAGAGAATTTACCAAGCATGCATGAACCCTGACATTTTAATATAACTAAATATGCAAATCTTTAGAGCTTACAATCTGTTGGTTTCATTATCAATAAATATATTTACTGGTAACCAATATAATCTGTGTTAAAGTATAAGCTCTTATTCCTATTTTTCAGAATTATCAAACTCAGCCAGTAATATGAGTCATCAGGTAGGAGAGCCTTCTGCACAATCCAAGGAAGAGGAGAACTTACTCCAGAATATTGTCCTCTAATCACCACAAATGTTAGTGTCACATGCATGCACACACACACACACACACAAATAAAATTAAAACTCTCAAAGAAATTAAGAAGTATATCTTCACATATAAATACATTTATGTACACATATACATATATTCATAATATGTATATATGTCTGTGTTACATGTGAATGTGTGCATTACATACACACACACACACACACACACACACACACACACACATAAGAGTATACCTAAATTGTACCAATAGAAATTTCTTGACATTTCTGTGAGTCTGAGCATAGGAAAACTATATGAAAAACTGGGGTTTGACTGTAATGTATTCATTCAGCATGTATTTGTTGTGTGACTACTCTGTGAGAGATATCAACCAGATGTTAAAGGTACAGGTATGGCAAGCATATCTAACATTACAGCTGAGTTCATCAATGAATGTTGGAATGGAAGCTTAAAAGATGTGTATATGTTTTATTAAGTGGTGACAAAACCAAAGAGGGAAGTTAGAAAAATAAATAGTTAAGTGGATAAAGGTCACAGCTAGTGTTCCCCTAAGTCACTATTGAGAGGGTAATATACAGCAATGACACAAAAGAAAAATAAGAGAGTAACACATATGGATTAATAGGAATGGATACTCCAGATGGGAAATAGCCAGGTTCCTCTGAAGATAAGTTTAGAAAAGTTCATATCTTTTTGAATGTGAAAGAACATGTGTTTTACTGTAATTAAATGGAAAGTAATTCAAGATTTCTATCCTGAGATATTATATGGTTTTGAATTTTCTGTGCTTGTTTTTGTTTGTTTGTTTTTAAGATCATTCCAGAATATATCCAAGCAGTAGAGAATTAGTCAATAGGTTATTTGAACAATTGAAGCAAAGATTATAGTTGTGACAGATAATCTCTAAGGCAACTCTAGATGACTCACTGCTCTTGCTCTTTATAATCTTGTGTAATCACCCCTCTTTTCATGTAAGAATCATCCCTTGCTTTTAACTAACATAACACAAAAATGTGAGGAATTGTTACTCTATGATTAGAGATGTGATATGCAAAAGGTGCTGTAATATCAGCATTGCAATCAGTTTTTCCACTATGTAACTTCACTTAGCTTGAAGAGGACTGGAGAAATAGTATCCCCAGTAAAAATAGTATCTCCAGTTTCAAGATGCTGGGGGCAATTTCCCACAAAAATACTGGGCAACGCTTGGAATCACAGAAGAAAATATCTCTTCAAGCCAGTATCAAATGATTCAAAAAAATCATGCTAACATCAGATATGCACAGATGCAAATATGAACAAAGCAAATAACTTAGTACACTATGCTTTTGAAGAACAAAACTGTGAGACAAACTATGGCTTTAATTTATCACACAGCAGTACACAGTAACACAATGGCTTAGAGCAGTTAATGGGAATGATTTCAAATTGGAAATAGAAAAAGTTAAATTTCACATAGTGAGAAAATAAATTGACCTGATGATTTTTTTGGTCTGGACAGCAAAATGGCAATGTCATTCATTATATTGGAGACAGACATGAAATGAATAAACTCCATCCATTTCCAGCATTCCATGAGGAACAGCTAACCACCTCATTCCATTAAAGAAATAATCAGTTTATTTCTTTTCCTGGCTTTTCCAGTACTTCTCTATGTGCATAAGTACATTTTACCTTCTAGAGGAACCCCCAGTGGTACATGTGTATATTTGTAAAAAATAAATATGTAGTTTTGATGAAATTCATTGAAGTAGTTGTTAAGGAAATTTCCTGGGTTGTGATAATTGAGTACCTGCTTTATGAATAATATTATCATCCATGTTCATCTGTTACTCTATGGCAAAACATGAATCTAAGATATATCTTTCCCTCTCTTAGCATTACACTTTCTATCTGGTTCACCTTATTTTTACTCTATATGACAATCAGATTTACAATTATAAAAGCACTTTTTTTCAATTTAGAGAAAAGCTCAAACTAAAAATTAAAAAGTCACTCTGACATATTATAATTTAGTAGAAACATAAGAAGCTGTTTCTACAAGTATCTCTACAAGTATTTCTACAAGGATAATTCATTACCAAAATAAGTACATTCTCCCTTCCTACTAGGGTAGATGTATTCATGTGGTAAGTGTTTTTTAATTATAGTAATTTCCTTTTAGGAAATTTAAAATTTATAAGAATGGAGAGGTGGGTGTCTTTTGCAGGTTTTACTGCAAAACCATGAAATAATTTTGTTCAATCTCCAGAGCATATGGAGAAAAGCCAGGGACTACACTATGTGTCTGTAATTCAACACTGGGAGGCAGAGACAGGAAGATCTCTGGAATGTAGTGGTCAGCTAGTCTAACTGAATATGCAAGCTCAAACCAGAAAAAAAAATATGGAGTGTGACTGGGGAAGATATCACATACTGACCACTGGTCTCCACACAAATGCATACTTGCACACAGGTGCACTCATAAATACCCTTAAAAAGGAAACTAGGAAATCCCAGAGGTATTGAAATATTCTAAGAGATTTCAACCCCACCAATGCTTTCTTCTTCTTTTGTGTGCAAGCAGTTCAACTATAGCCCCAAAGGATGCTCAGATGTCTATACTTTGAATGTTGCCCAGCTGTTCATCTGAGTTTTTCACTTTTTCACTTAGAAACTGAACACTGAACTATAAAAATCACATGTGCTTAAACTTAAGGGGAAACTCAAAGAATTACATTATGCAAGCTCCCATTCAGTCACTGTGCACAACCACATTATCACAGAATAAATAAAATAAAATGTTCCCTTGACTAAATGTGACTTTTACAGAGAAAACATTCCATGACTTCACGAATTCCATTTATTCACTGTCATACATCATCGCTGGTGAGGATCTTATGAAAAACAATAAAACAGATATACTAAAATATCCTAAATGCTGTAAATAGTTATTCTTATTTTGAATAATTTTACTATAAAATACATCTACAAAAACCTGATATATTGAAAACTAGAATTTTGACTTTTAACATGGCCAATGAAAATATAAGAAAAAGAATGAACTTGATATAATAAAACAGATATAATTTTTAAAATAATGTCAATAGTATAATAATAATAAATTATAAAATGGTTATAAATTATATGCTTGAGATTTAGTATGTTTAATGATATTAATGGAATGAATAAATGAACTTTATAACAATTTCTTCACACCATATTTTCATATCAAAATATTAAAAATCTGTTATTTCAGGAATTCAAAAATATACAGAACACCAATTTCCTGAATCTCTCTGAATGGGACAGCAGTACTTCCCCCTCCTGATTGAAATAATACTTTGTGGTTGTGATGATTCCTTTCCCCATCCATACCCACATTCTTCCCTAGACCAATGGTAAACACCAATGTACATTCTGCCTCTAGTACCAGATTTTTATTTTCCATGTAGATGATCAGGTAATATTAAATTTCAGTGTTTATATTTGACCTTTGTTTGGCAATTGTCACAGTAACATGTGTGAGGTTATAACTGGTTAAGTCATAATGTACATATATCTGGTAATCAGTTGTGATAAGCATTTTTCATATATCCCTTGATCAATTCTCTGTTTTTGAAAAGTAGAATTTATTTTGATACTTTGTCCTCTCTTGAATTTTTTCTTTACTTGATAAAATTCCAGTACCTATTTTTGCTTTTATTAATCCTTTGCTATTAAAGTTATAGATCAGTACCATTTCTGACCTCAAATATAATAATCTTATGATTTCTAATTACTTATTAACATTTTAATGCTTAAAACTGAAGGAAATAGAAGCTCCAAAAGAGAGGTGGTATACTTTCTTTGTTATCTTTTGTAAAGAGGGAAAAAAATTGTTTTCTGAATACATCCTGAGATATAAGTGAACTCTCCAACCTGTAGAAATCTCACTTCATATTTTGTTTCAATTTAAAGGCAGACTTGTAACTTGTAGTTTCACAAACAATTCTAATAAATGGCTTTGACTTTCCTGATTCTTTTTGTACTAGAGGGTTCTTGATACTAGATTCTAATTCAAGTTTTAGTTAAAATGAGAAATGAATTGGGAATTTTCTTCATAGCATTTTCTGCTTTTTTTTTGCCACAACTACCAAGTCACTAGTTCTATTGTAGGGAAATAAAACTCAAGACACAGATGGAGAAACAGAAATTTGGGAAGAATCAATGAAAACCTGAGGAAAATTGTTGCAGTTTGTATTTGATGACTGAACTGTAATTATGCATCTAGATTCTTCATTACAATATGCAAACAATTTATGAGTAAAAATCAGGTGAGAAGTCTAAATTTATCATGCAATATTGAGCTTATTCATTCAAAATAGAGGAAGACTTCACTATAGCAGGTTAAATGTCTAAGGTCTATGAATTGATTTTACTTTTTCTACAGTATGACAATATTAATTAGTGGTTGACTTACAGAAAAAGAAGAGATGCTGTTTTAAATCACAAGGTCAAGGTGCAAATCTTTCATTCTTATATTTCTGTTTCCTTTGATGTTTGTGTGTGTGAGAGAGAAAGAGACAGAGACAGAGAGAGATAGACATAGAGAGCTATATCAAACCCAGAGGCAATCACTGTGCTAGCACATATCACAACACTAGCACATATGAGCCACATGCATAACTGTTCTGAAGAATGATTGATAAATCTCAGAGATAGAAATTGGAATATAGTCTGAAGAGCAGAAAAGCAAAACAATCAGTCATAGGATCTTACCACTACCTCAGTCTGAAATGGTGATCCTGCCTCCAAGTATCTCTGAATGAAATTAAGCACTGGAGTCTCCAATCTCATAATCCTCTCTATGGTTGGATTTTAAGGCATGTACCACTGTGATTAAAGGCATTCAGTGTCCTGTTTTTATGGCAACTAGTGTGTCTACTGGGATTAAAGGTGTGTGTTACCAGTACCTGGTCTATAAGGCTGAGCAGTAGGGCTTTTTAGTCTCTGATCTGCAGGGAAGATTTATTATTTACTATACAAATAAAATGCCACTATATTTCCCATTTTTGTTTAAAATAAAAAAGCAGGCTATAAATAATATAAGAAAAACTATATACCATAAGTACAATATATACATATTATGTAAGGCAATAAATACATCAGTAATGTCTAATCCATTTGCACTGAAAAATTCAGAGAAAACATTCCACATATATCCTATTGTGGTAAGTATCTATAGCTATACTTCTCTGGAAAGAAGAATAAAATCCCTTCCTTTAGGTAGTACATTTGGTTTCTATTCTGAAGTCAACACTTCCTTAAAATACAGTAAATGATTTAATTTGGAAGATATTTTTCCTATTATCCAAAGTTTCTCTGCAGCTTTTGCTTCTTTTTCATTAGCATTAAGAAAATACATGATTAATAAAGCAATATGCAATAATTTCTGGGTGTTTTTTCATCCCTTTCTGTTTAACATATACTTTATAATTTGATTTGATCTTTCTATTACTGTCTGACTTGTAGGATTGTGTGGTATAACCTGTGGTATGCTTGATAATATAATAATTTTAAAAAATAGTTTCGTTTTCTTAGATACATATGCTCGACAATTGTCCATCATTATTTTTGCAAGAATACAAATGATTGGCTTAACTTTTAGTAAATATGTGATTACAGAATCAGCCTTTTCTGAACTTGAGGCAGTTGCCCATTGAAAAGCTGAATGGGTACCAATGTTATTGTGTAAATATTTTAGTTTTATATTTCTACCAAATGAAAAACTACTGTGGGAATTCCTTCAGCCAACAGACTTTAAGAAACCAGCTAACAGCTTCCTGTGCTGAGATCGGAGGTGCAAACTGGTAAGGTTGTGCACACCTGATGGGAAGGTCCCCGAGTGAGCCTGCTGCAGCAGGCCTCTTTGTTCCACATGACCCTGCACCACCACCCCCACAAGTTTGCCCTTTCCTCTGTGGGTCCTTGGAACACCAGGACTCTCTCTTCCTGTGCTGAGATTGGAGGTCCACACAGATCGGAGGTCCAGAGGGATTGAAAGTCCAGACTGGACTTCCTCGTCCTGCACTGAGATCAGATATCCAGAGGGGTGAGTGTGTGCAAGCTTTTCTGGGAGGTCCCCACCTGCTGAGACTCCCCTGACTGAAATCAAAGTAAGAGATGAGCAAGCACCAATCCAAGAATTCCTCCAAAAACATGAAAAGCAACATGATAACACCAGAAACCAGTGAGTATGCAACAAGAAAATCTGAGCAACCTAACCCAGAAGAAGTAGAAGAAATCGACTTTAAACGTAACATTATGAAAGTGAAAGAGACCTTTAAAGAAGAGGTTAAGAACTCCTTTGAAGAAAGGGATGAGAAAACTAACAAAAAGTTAGAATAAATGAATAAATTCCTCAAAGATACCCTAGAAAACCAAGAAAAAGCAACCAAAGATGTAATGGAAACAGTTCAAGACCTAAACAGAAATGGAGAAAATTAAGAAAACACAAACCGAGGGAAGGCTGGAGATGGAAAATGTGGGTAAACGAGCAGGAACTGCAGAAACAAGTATAACCACAGAATACAGGAAATAGAAGAAAGAATCTCAGACACTGAAGATACTATAGAGAAAATGAACTCATTGATCAAAGAAAACAAAAAAATTCTTAACAAAAAACACCCAGGAAATCTGGGACACCATAAGAAGGCCAAACCTAAGAATAATAGGGTTAGAAGAAAAAGAAGAAGCACAGTTCAAAGGCCCAGAAAATATATTAAACAAAATTATAGAAGAGAACATTCCCAACCTAAAGATGGATATTCCTATGAAGGTACAAGAAGCATACAGAACACCAAATAGACTGGATCAAAACAAAAACATCCTCTCGCCATATAATAATCAAAACAAAACATACAGAATAAAGAAAGACTACTAAGAGCTGCAAAGGAAAAAGTCCAAGTAATATATAAAGGTAAACCTACCAGAATTACACCTGACTTATCTATGGAAAACATGAAAGCCAGAAGGTCTTGGATTGATGTGCTACAGACACTAAGAGACTATGGATGCAAGCCCAGACTACAATATCCAGCAAAGCTTTCAGTCACTATCAATGGAGAAAAGAAGATATTTGAGGATAAAAACAAATTTAGGCAATACATAGCCACAAACCCAGCCTTACAGAAAGTGCTAGAAGGAAAACCACAACTAAAGGAAGAAAATAACACCTATAATAACACAGACATCTAACAGCCCTCCACTGGCAAAATTCAAACAAGGGAAACACACAAACTCTAAAACCCTAAAAAAAATAACTGCAGTTAAGAACCTCTGGTCATTAATATCACTTAATATCAATGGGCTCAATTCACCTATAAAAAGACACAGGTTAAGAGAATGAATACGAAGACAGGATCCAACATTCTGTTGTTTAAAAGAAACACACCTCAACCACAAAGACAGAAATTATCTCAGAGTAAAGGGGTGGGAAAAGGTTTTTCAATCAAATGGCCCTAAGAAACAAGCGGGTGTGGCCATACTAATATCAAACAAAATTGACTTCAAACTAAAATCAATGAGAAGAGATGGAGATGGATATTTTGTACTCTTAAACGAAATAATCCATCAGGATGAAGTCTCAATCCTGAATATATATGCCCCTAATATAAAATCACCCACTTATGTAAAGGAAACATTACTAGAACTCAAAGCACACATCAAACCCCATACATTAATAGTAGGAGATTTCAATACTCCTCTCTCACCAATGGACAGGTCAACCAGACAGAAACTTATAAAAGAACTAACATATGTAATGAATCAAATGGACTCAATAAACATCTATAGAACATTCCACCCAAATAGGAAAGAATATACCTTCTTCTCAGCATCTCATGGAACCTTCTGGAAAATTGATCACATACTCGGTAACAAAGCAAACATCAACAGATACAAAGAAATTGGAGTAACCACCTGTGTCTTATCAGATCATCGTGGAATAAAGTTAGAATTTAAAAACAATTCCACCCTCAGAAAGCATACAAACTCATGTAAACTGAACAGTTAACTATTAAACCACTTCTGGGTCAAGAAAAAAAAGTAAAGAAGGAAATTAAAGTCTTCCTTGAATTCAATGAAAATCAGGACACAACATACCCCAACCTATGGGACACTATGAAAGCAGTGCTAAGAGGAAAGTTCATAGCACTTAGTGAGCACATAAAGAAAACTGGGAAATCACACATTAGAGACTTAACAGCACACCTAAAAGCTCTAGAAAAAAAAAGAAGCAGACTGACACAGGAGAAGTAGAAGACTGGAAATAATCAAACTGAGGGCTTAAATCAACAAAATAGAGACACAGAAAACAATCCAAAGAATCAATGAAACAAAGAGCTGGTTCCTTGAGAAAATCAACAAGATCGACAAACCCCTATCCAAACTAATCAAAAGGCAGAGAGGGAACACTCATAATAACAAGATCAGGAATGAAAAGGGGATATAACACCAGACACTGAGGAAATTCAGGGAATCATTAGGTCTTGCTACAAAAGCATGTATACACCAGAATTGGAAAATGTAAAAGAAATGGACAGTTTTTTACATAAATACCATATACTGAAATTAAATCAAGACCAGGTAAACAACTTAAATATACCTATATGTCGCGAAGAAATAGAAGATGTCATCAAAAACCTCCCAACCAAAAAAAAGCCCAGGACCAGATGGTTTTAATGCAGGATTCTACCAGAACTTCAAAGACGATATAAACCTATACTTGTTAATGTGTTTCACATAATAGAAACAGAAGGGTCATTGCCAAACTCTTTTTATGAAGCTGCAGTTACCCTGATATCAAAACCACACAAAGACGCAACCATGAAAGAAAATTACAGACCAATCTCACTCATGAACATCGGTGCAAAAATTCTCAATAAAATACTGGCAAACTGAATCCAAGAACACATCAAAAAGATCATCCATTATGATCAAGTAGGCTTCATCCCAGAGATGCAGGGCTGGTTCAACATATGGAAATCTACCAATGTAATCCATCATATAAATAAACTGAAAGAAAAAAACATATGATCATTTCATTAGATGCTGAAAAATCATTTGACAAAATTCAACACCCCTTTATGATAATGGTATTGGAGAGATTAGGAATACAAGGTACATACCTAAATATAATAAAAGCAATATACAGCAAGCCGACAGCTCCCATCAAATTTAATTGAGGTAAACTCAAAGCGATTCCAGTAAAATCAGGAACAAGACAGCGGTGTCCACTATTCCAATATCTCTTTAATATAGTGCTTGAAGTCCTAGCAATCGCTATAAAACAGAATAAGGAGATCATGGAGATTAAAATTGGAAAGGAAAAAGGCAAACTTTCATTATTTGCAGATGATATGATAGTGTACATAAGTGATTCCAGAAACTCTACCAAAGAACTTTTACAGCTGATAAATACCTTCAGTGATGTGGCAGGATACAAGATCAACTCAAAAAAAATCAATAGCCCTCCTATACACAAAGTATAAAGGAACAGAGAGGGAAATCAGAGAAACATCACCTTTCATGATAGCCACAAATAGCATAAAGTATCTTGCGGTAACACTAACCAAGGAAGTAAAAGATCTATTTGACAGGAACTTTAAGACCTTGAAGAAAGAAATTGAAGAGGATACCAGAAAATGGAAGGATCACCCATGCTCCTGGATTGGTAGGATCAATATAGTAAAAATGGCAATTCTACCAAAGGCAATCTGTAGATTCAACGCAATCCCCATCAAAATGGCAACAAAATAATTCACAGACCTTGAGAGAACAATAACAAAGTTTATATGGAAAAACAAAAAGCCCAGCATAGCTAAAACAATCCTATGCAATAAAGGAACTTCTGGAGGCATTACCATCCCTGACTTCAAACTCTATTACAGAGTAACAGTAATGAAAACAGCTTGTTATTGACATAAAAACAGAGATGTTGACCAGTGCAATCGAATTTAAGACCCCGATATTAATCCACAAAACTATAAACACTTCATATTTGACAAAGAAGCTAAAAGTAAACAATGGAAGAGTGAAAGCATCTTTAACAAATGGTTCTGGCATACCTGGATGTCAACCTGTAGGAGAATGAAAATAGATCCTTATCTATCTCTGTGCACAAAACTCAAATCCAAATGGATTAAAGACCTCAAAATTAAGCCGACCACACTTAACCTGATAGAAGAGAAAGTGGGAAGTAGCCTGCAATACTTGGGCACAGGAGACCACTTCCTATTTGAAACCCCAGTGGCACAAACAATAAGAGCAACAATGAATAAATGGGACCTCCTGAAACTGAGATGCTTCTGTAAAGCAAAGGACACGGTCATTAAGACAAAAAGGCATCCTACTGAATGGGAGAAGATCTTCACTAACACCACATTGGACACAGGTCTGATCTCCAAAATATACAAAGAACTCAAGATACTAGAAATTAAAATGCTAAATTACCCAATTAAAAATTGGGTAATGATCTGAACAGAGAATTCTCAACAGAAGAAGATCGAATGGCCAAAAGATACTTAAGGTCATGTTCAACTTCCTTAGCAATCAGGGAAATGCAAATCAAAACAACTTTGAAACACCATCTTACACCTTACATTTAGTCAGAATGGTTAAAATCAAAAACATCAATGATAGCCTATGCTGGAGAGGATGTGGAATAAGGGGAACACTCATCCATTGATGATGGGAATTCAATCTTGTATAACCACTTTGGAAATCAGTGTGGCAGTTTCTCTCGAAATTGGGAATCAACCTACCTCAGGATCCAACAATACCACTCTTGGGAATATATCCAAGAGATTTCCAATCATACTACAAAAGCTTTTGTGCAACTATGTTCATAGCAGCATTTTTTTAATGGTCAGAACCTGGAAACAACCTAGGTGCCCCTCAATGGAAGAATGGATCAAGAAAGTGTAGAATATATACACATTAGAATACTACTCAGTGGTAAAAAACAATGACATCCTTAAATTTGCATGCAAATGGATGGAAATAGAAAACACTATCCTTAGTGAGATATCCCAAACCCAAAAAGATGATTATGGTCTGTACTCACTCATTAGTGGACCCTAGCCATAAACAAAGAACATTAAGCTTATAGGTCACAAGCCTAGAGAAGCAAAATAACAAGGTGAACCCAAAGAAAAACATATATAGATCCTCCTGGAAATTGGAAGCAAACAAGATCACCGGGCAAAAGGTGGAGGCACGGGAATGGGGATAGGGGTATAGTTAGGGGTGGGGGGGGAAAGGGAGCGAGGGAGGTAGATGGGAGATGGGATGTACTGGGGAGAGCTTTGGGGAGTGGGAGGGTGGAGATGGAGGAAGGGTGGATATTGAAGAAGGGAATAAGATATCTACATTAAGGGAATCATTTTAGGATTGGCAAGAGTCTTAGCTCTAGAGAGGATCCCAAGTGTCCACGGGGATGTCCCCAGCTAGGTACTTGGGCAGCAGAGGAGAAGGTGCCCGATCTAGCCTTGTCCAATTGTCACATTGATGAATACCTTGATCATCACCATAGAAATTTTGTCCGATGGATGGAGATAGAGACAAAGACCGACATTCACATCAGAGCAATGGACTGAGCTCCCAAGATCCAATCAAAGAGCAGAAGGAGGGAGAAGATGAACAAGGAAATCACGACTGGGAGAGGCTGGTCCACCCAAGATATCGTGCCTGATGTATTGGGAGCTCACCAAATCCACCTGGACCAGGACTGAATGAGCAAATGATCAAACCATAATCTCTGAATGTGGCTGTCAATGGGGGCTGACTGAGAAGCCAATGATAACGGCACTGGAACCTATCTCTTCTGTACATATTAGCTTTTTGGGAATCTAGTCTATATGGATGCACACCTTCCTAGGCTGGGATGGAGGGGGGAGGGCCTTGGTTTTCCCACAGGTCAGGGTACCCTGCCCCTCTTAAGGAAGTATGGGGAGGGAGGAGGGCTAGTGGGGAAGCAGTAGGGGACTGGGAAAAGGGGAGGAAGTGTAAATTTTTTTGAATGAAAAATAAGAGAATATAAAAAAGAAAAAATAAGAAACCAGCTAACTTGGGCATGGTCTCTTTAAGTGTAAATGTAAATCTTGTGTAACCTCTCTCTCTCTCTCTCTCTCTCTCTCTCTCTCTCTCTCTCTTTCTCTGTCTCTCTGTGTATCTCCCTCTCTTTCAGTTGCTGGATTTGGTTCCTGCTCCCTGCTCATTTAGAGTACAGTGATCTGTGAGTCTAAAACTCAATGAAGATCCCTATGTTATACTCAATTCTGAGCTTGTATGGGACTATGTTATATCATTCATCTACATCTGGCACCCACATAAATCCTGACTCCATGCCTACAGGAGGTTCACATCCCAGAGGTCAGTGGGCCAGAAAGTCTCCCACCTCTGCCCACCTGATTTGATTTCACCTACTAAGCAAATTTTTTTTGCCAAAATGCTGCCACAGTGGAACTACTGGCCAGCAACTTGGCAATTTCCCTGGACTTGTGCAAGCTTTCTCCCTTCTGCTTTCCCTGCTATATGGTGACTTCTGTAGATTCTGGTTTGTGTTCCCAGCTTGTAACCTCTGGGTTTTTGATATTCTGGCCACCAAATAACTCTGTCCACGTACAGAATTGATTTAATTGTTCTTAATTTGTCAAGCAAAGAGTATTTGTCAGTATTTAAGCAGGTGCCAATGTGTAACTGTGTGGAATTGTTCATGACACCACTGGTCATGTCTCTGTTACCTGTTGCATCTCTCTCCCAAGTGGCCACAGGCCACAACCATGACACATGCTGGCCAATAAAGATTATTACACTTAAAACAATTTACTGAAATCTCATAATGGAGGTAACCTTATTTGTTCAATAAGTAAACTAAAAAATTTGAAATTTATATAATTGCAGATAATATCACCATCAAGTAATTTAATAACCTTTTTATTATACTATGGCTAGTATTCTGAAAGGTTTATGTGATTATTCTGATACATCTATTTATTTGATATTAGGATTTAGCTTTGTTTTTCATATTATATCTTTAAATAAATGGTTTAAAGACAGATCAAGAATGAGGCACTTTTATATATGGTACAGTTTTTACAGACTAATAATGAACAGCTGGTGACAGGATTAATACCTTCATAAATGAAAATTTAGTTGAAAACATTAATAGCACTGAAGAGCATAACAATAATTTGACAGACAAAATTCAGTCTATGTCAAAGGGTGTTGAGAAATTATCTGAAAGATTTTATACTGTTGAATTTTACAATTCAAATCTGTAAAAAAAAATCAATAAGTTAGCAGATAGAGTATGTCTCCAGGAAGGCAATCTTCATGCCATACAAATAATATCCAAGGATGAGAAGTTATCCTTAATGGAAAAAAAACATACCTTGGAATCATATGTGCAGAATGAAGATCACAGATTATGTGATTCTATGAAATCACTGGAAATATCCACATGTCAAAGATTAAAGATCTACAATAAACAGTGGTAAAAAGAACTGAAAGGATTGAGGATGTTATCGGAACTGATGAACAGAAGAGAAGGTACACAAAAGGATTTAACACCACCAGGACTTGGCAGAGACAGAGATGACTTAAAAGAGTTTTAACTACTTACCCTATAATCACCTCTGAAAAACTATTAAGTACTAAATACCCAAAGGGAAAAAATTTATATGAAAACCTGTAAGTATGAATGGTCTAAAAGATACTAAGCAAGAAGTAATCTCTTATGGTTTGTGTTCACCATTTGTTAGGGAGATGGTAAACATGGTCTTCAAGCAATAAAGCCACCCCCCATGACCGGCTTAAATTGGTTTGTGACCCTGGAAGATGGCCCAAAACTACTGAGAAAATTCTACTAGTTAGAAGAGGCAAAATTTTAGAATAACAGGGAAGAGCAAAAGGATTTGAAGCCTGCT
The DNA here is from genome assembly GCA_004026605.1 of Ondatra zibethicus. Lineage (NCBI taxonomy): Eukaryota > Metazoa > Chordata > Mammalia > Rodentia > Cricetidae > Ondatra > Ondatra zibethicus. The sequence goes on from PVIU01007528.1 coordinate 41,327, forward strand.
AAGATCAAATTCTTGGCAAGGGCACTGATACTGATTTACAGGATCAAGCTGTTTATGATGAACACATTTTGTTCCTATGCCACACTGCAGCCTCAAATGCTTGGGAAAGAATTCAATAACCAGAAAAAAAATAAATTATAAGACCAAAGATAACCCTTTAGTGACTTTCTTATAAAGATAGGCTAAGACTGTATAAATAGGAGTAACAGACCCAAAAGTTAGACAAGTACTTATTGAAAATTCCAACTTAGAATGCAAAGAGATATTTGGACCTCTAAAGGTTTGATCAGCACCAACGGATGAATGGATTCTCCATACAATGTACTTTGAGACATTTGACTGTAACATGGAGGCATGGGTAGAAGAATCAATTTTCACAGGTACGTAGAGACATCAAAATGTCAAATGTATTAATTGTGGCAGAATAGGATGTCTGAGAAGGGATTGTAGACAAGGAATTTCTAGAAATAATATTACCTCTGGTAATGGAAAATAGAAGATCTCAACATTCTGGATTATGTAGAATATGTGGCAAAAGTCAATATTGGACCAATAAATACATATTAATAAAAAACCAAGGCAATCTGATACCATCACAAAATGACTTGGGGAGTTTCTCACAGGACCCCAGGTCAAATGTGGTCTAGTCACTGCAGGAAATATGTCTCACCAGGAAATTAAAAAATTCAGTACTTGCTGTAAAGAAAAATTCTACTCTGGATGATGGAATAAACCTGGAGGATGAATAAGAAATTCCAATAGGAAATAGAAAACTTATATTTTGCCAGACTTTTCTAAATTATCAAAGACCAAAGCTAAAAGTGTATATAAATAACATAGGAATTGAGGGATTACTCAACATAGGTGTGGATGTGACTATCATTACTCCAGAATCTTGGCATCAAATTGGCCTCTTAAAAAGGCAAATATTCAATTGCTAGTATTGGAACCCTATCTCAATTGAAACAAAGCACAAGATGGGTTGAATGCATAGGTCCAGTAGGACAAAGAGAAAGGCTGAGTTCATAAGTAGCTAATATCACAGTAAATTTACACAATTGTGACCTGCTGCAGAAATGCAATACCCAGATTAACATTCCTGCAGTTCCAGAAACTCATGTTATGTGGAAAGGATATTATGAGGTACAAGAAAAATGGTCACTATCATTGGGCTGTATAAGAGAAAACAAAACAACAAGCAAACCTTCAGAGGTACAAATGGCCCTATCATTAAAATGGTTAATTGAGAAACAAAAATGTGTTAAACAATGGCCTTTAACAGAAGAGAAACTGCAGACTTTAGAACAGCTTGTACAGTAGCAACTAGATGCTCACCATATTGAAGAATCAACCTACCCTAAAAATTCTCTTGTATTTGTTCTTAAAAAGTATTCTAGAATATGGAGAATGGTGTCAGATCTAAGAGCTGACAACAAGGTAATTCAACCTATGGGTTCTCTACAATATGGAATTCCTTTGCATTCCCTAATGCCAAAATGATGGCCTCTTATAGTTATTGATTTTAAAGATTGCTTCTTCGCTATACCCTTAAAAGAAAAAGACAGAGAAAATTTTGACTTTACTCCTGTCTCACCCTATGCCAATATTTTTAAGTCAGTCATTGGAAATAACACTTTAACAATTTGCTAAATCTATAATTTACCATTACATGGATGACATTTTGCTATCTTACTGAAATGTAGATACATAAGAAAGAATGTTCAAAGAAATAAAATAAGTTTTGCCTAAATGGGGATTACAAAATTCTCCCGAAGAAATACAAAAAGGAGGTTCTGTCATACCTAGGTTATAAAATATGTTTACAGAAATATAGAACACAGAAAGCTCAAATAAGGAGAGACTAATTATGGACTTTTAATGACTTTCAAAGATTTCTACGAGACATTTCCAATCTACAACCAGCTGTTGGGATATCACCTGATATAATAATTCATTTAAACAAAATCTGAAATGATGGCAAAGACTAAAATAGTCCCAGGGAATTAACAGCTGAAGCAGAGAAAAAAATTAAATTTGGTTGAAGAGAAATTACAGAAGGAACATGTGGATCAGGTGGATCCAAATGTAATTGTATTCTAATTATATTGCATTCCAGAATTTTCTCTACAAGAATTTTAATGCAGTGGGAAGATATTATATTTAATGGATCTTTTACCACATAAACTGAGTAAAAAATTAAATACTTATGTGGAAAAGATCTATGAATTAAATAAAAAAGGAAAATTGAGCAGGAATAGACTCTGCAGAAATTATAGTGTCTTTTACTACTGATGAAATTAAAAAATTTGGGAAAATAATGAATTCTGGCAATAAGGTAAGTGCTATTGTTTTAGTAGAGATTAATAACAATTATCTAAGAAGCAATAGGATTAACATTATAAATAGAAATCCTTGTATTCTTCCTAGCATCATATGTGACACATAAGGTTACAAATCATAAAATTTAAGTAACGTGGAGCAAAGCACTAATAATTCTGTCCAAAAGGCAGAATTATATGATATTCACATCGTTTGAAGGCATTTTAAAGAACCTCTCAATATAGTTACTGATTTGCAATGTGCAGAAAGAATCGTTTTGAAAATTGTAACCACTGAATTTATAGCAAATGATACAGAATTGGCTTCATTATACATTCAAACTCAAGATATAATCAGGAATGGGCTTTGTCCCACATACATAAGACAAATCATGGACCATACAGATCTGCTAGGTTCTCTAGCACAAGGTAATGCAGAAATTGTTCAATTATTATTTGGAAATGTGTTGAAAGACTCAGAAATTCATTAAAAACATCTTGTCAGTAGCAAAAGTTTAAAGAAAGAGTTTTCTATTACATGGCAATAAGCTAAAGTTTATAAAGAGATGTCCTATTTGTTCTTTCTATAACCAAACACCACTACCTGCAGGGATTAACCCAAAACATACTCAAAGATATGAATTCTGGCAGATGGATGTATGTGTTCTGATTTGCAGATTATGGGAAATCAATATGTGTACCATACCATTTACATGTATTAAGATTTTCAATGGGCAACTGCCTTGAGCTCCAAAAAGGTTGATTCAGTAATCATGCATTTATTAGAAGTTATGCCCATCATGGGTATATCTGCACAAATAAAGACAGACAATGGTTCAGCATATGACTCTAAGAAAAATGAAACATTTGCTTATTATAATATATTACCAGTATACAAAATAATCCTACAGGTCAGGCAGTTATAGAAACATCAAATAGAACTATAAAGGTTATGTTAAGTAAACAGAAAGGAATGAAAAATAATCCCATAAATAACTGCATAGTGCTTTATTAACCTTGAATTTTCTTTATGCTAATGAGAAAGGAACAATGCCAGCACAGAGACACTGAATACTAGAAAAACTTTTGAATTAAATTAGCCAGTGATTTCAACAATGTTTTGGGGAAGGGGTTCACTCTTGTTTCCACGGTAGAAGAAAAGTTATGGATACCAGCAAAATTAATAAAGATTCGGTTTGAACAAGAGAAACCTCTTGAGAAAGAAATGACAGCTCATCCACAAAGTTGGCAATCATACAGGTGGTAAGGGGCAGAGCTCTGTTCTTGTCTTTGCAGGAAAATACATATCTTCAAAAAGTTGAGAAATCCTTGGACGTCTTGATGCCCAAAGGAGAAAAGATAACTATCTAGAAAGGATCACCATGTAAAAAGAAATCTGACTCATGATTACATGTCATCTCCTGAGTAAATTTTCCTTACCCGAATATATACAATTCTCAGTATAATAATACTCACAACTCACTTAAAAATTCAAAGCTGGCTATGGAGTTGGACAATGGCTTTCCATCTCTAACTCCTAACATGCTGTTAAAAGAAATGCTCAGAGTTTCTGTCTCATAGCAGGAGCCATCTGCTATGGGTCAGAATGAAGAAATAATTTAGGAAAAAATTTTCTCTCCATACTATTTTGTCACTATAATAACTTTCATTGAGGTTTGTCTTTATAAATTATGTTTAAGTTTTCCACAATGCACAATATATTTTTCTACAGTAATCTTTGAAGTTTTTAGGAAGAAGATGGGGCCCCACAACAATGATTTCATCTGTAGTACCAACCACTGAAAATGATTCCAACTTGGTTAGCTGAAATGGTGCAACCTCTAATAACTTTCTGGCCAGAACTTCAAATAAGAACTTCAGAGAAACCAGTCAGTAATCTTGAAACTTAACAATCATTTTAGTTTTACTGTATCCCTTAGAAAGAACCTCACCCTCATGAGAGCTGGATGTAATTCTAGAAGATGTCATCCCCTCTCCCAACAAAGTTTGTCCCCAGGGATTGGACAACAGTTAAGGTGTGATCATAACTGGTATAGGGTTGGGTGTTGAGGTAGAAATTATATGGACTCAGGGATCTTCTTTGAAAAAAGAGAAATAGAAAAGGATAATAGGTAGAGTATTGTGAACTTACTCACACTAATAAAAATACTGAGTAAAAGAGTGAATACTTGTGAGTTCTTATTTATAGACAATTTACATTGGTATAAATTCCTGTATATTGATACAAATTCAAAATATATATGTTGTATTGAATATACTCCTATTTTTGTTTACAATATTTGTACACCCATGCAAAATTACTTTGTCATTTTATATGCATGCATGCTTCTACCTCTGCTTAAGACATTTTGTATTTTGATACAATTTTAGGATATGTAAATATGTTTATATACACACACATATATAATTTCTACCTCCAATCAAGATACTTATACATTGTTTACATTTTGAAGTCATTGTTCTCATTTGCTGCACAGTTTTTTAAAGATTATTTAATATTATAATATGAAGCCTCACTTTTTAAGCTATATAGGCATGAAATATTGGTCAACAGACATCCATGTTTGCCATACTTATAGTTAGACAAATTGGAATCTTTTGTTACATAGAGATTGTATCCCACATAGATAGGTAATCTTCAACCATGTCAAAGATCTGTAGAGTATGTTATTTAAATAATTTAGAGTTCTGTTGATATGAAGCACAATTGCTCATGGCATCACCAATCTGTTCTCAAGAGACTGTTGGACATCAAAGCAACTCTACTTGGAGTTTGTTTTCTTTTTGGCAAAACTAGCCTTTGAGCAAAGAATTGCTCCTGCTTTGACTACTGACAAAATGCATGGTACTAGGACAGGACAAGCAGAATACCAAAAAAAAGACTGCCAAACCTTACATCTTACTTACAGGTTAAGATGGGTTCTAAAAATTTCCTGCCTCTGAAAATGTTCTATCAGTTTCACTAGGCATTAGCTAAGATTTGCTGCTCCAGTGTTACAAATTAGATTTTGGGTAACTGCCCAGGTAGCAAGTTGTCCCTTTTCATTTGCTGCACATTTTGGAAGTTGCTTGATTGCACTTCCAGTTTAGTAAATTAATATTATTTCTGTTCTCGGGCCTTCAATGGGGTTGAAGACTATATAGTTATAGTTACATTCCTCTCATTACTTAGCCAAGCCATTTCATTATATTAATAAGACTTAGACTTCTTAGGAAAGGATAACTATTAAAACATTTAACATATATTTCTAACTTGATATTGTTTATAGTGGTTGTTATTCTAACTTTTATACTTGATATTTGTTCTTTTTGCATGTAGTTTTGTATTAGTTGTAGAATTCTGCTATTTAGACAAAAGGGAAAGGTGTTTTGGGAACTCCTTTAGTCAATAGTTTAAGATATCAGCCCACTTGGGCATGGTCTCTGATACTATAAATGTAAGCATAAACCTTGCAACTCTCTCTCTCTCTTTCTCTCTGTCTCTGTCTCTGTCTCTCTCTCTCTCGGCTGCTGGTTTTGATTCCTGCTCCCCTCCTTTTGCAAAGGACTGTGATCTGTGCATCTACTCCTAAATAAGGAACCCAAAACTACTTTATAGCATTCTCCTACAAAACTCATCCTTCTGCCCGATTTCATTCCATTGAGTACCCTTTGAGTTACTTCATACAGGTAGTGATTTTTGGTTGTATAATGAAGTAGGATATCTTATAATTTTCTGTTTTTTCCAAGTAATGTAAAAGTCCTTTTCTTAAGCTCTGCAATTGACATGAATATTTTGTGAAATTCTGATGCCTTCAGCATATTTCCAATCAATAATTGACCAATTACTTCATTACCTTGCACTAAAGGACCTGGTAAACCTGTATGGGATCTGACATGTGGTATGTATATTGTATAAAGCTTTTCCTGATAATAGTTTGAACCTGAATAAATACCAAAATCAATTCTATATTATTTGATATAAATTCAGTGGTTTTAATATGCAAAATAACTCTGCATATTTTGAATCAGTAACTATGTTCAGAGGTTCTTTAAAGTCCCTTAGTACTATGAGAATAGCATACAATTTTGGCTTTTGCACAGAATCATAAGTGTTTTGCTCCACTTTACTTAAATCTTCTTATTTGTAACTTGAACTGCCTGTTTTATTTACATCAGTATAGAATGTAGAGACTCTAGTTATTAGTGTGTTCCATACAATTCAAGGAAGGATCCATATAGCTCTTTTTATATATCAAATTCCTTACTTTTGGGGCTAGTTATTAGTCTCCCCCCAGAATTTGTACAGGCTCTTTTCCAGTGTTCACTCTCTTTCTATAATTTATTAATTTAGTCATTATTAAATGGCACTACAATTTCTATTGAGTTTATTCCTCTTAATGGGCCAAGTCTCAATTTTCCTCTTGTAATTAATTCAGAGAACTTTTCCAGATAAACAGTGGGTACTGAAACATTATTTGAGAGAATTAGCACTATTGAATGTATTAATCAGACTCTGTCAAATGGGTATGACAGATTGACTGATAGAATGTCTCTACAGGAAGGTAATATGTATGCTATGAAGATTATGTCCAAGGATGAGACATTATTTCTACTGGACAGACTTCATACCTTAGAATCCTCAATGAGGGGATTAGAACAGAATACTGGACAGGAAATCCAGACATCACAAAAGGCAATGGTAAACAGATTTGAAAAAATTGAGGAAATTATTGAATTTGATGACCAGGAACAAAAGGTACAAAGGCAAAATTTAAATTCTTCAATATGTAAAAATCTCTGAGATAGATTCCCCAGAGTTCTGCCTGCCTTTCCATTAATAACAACAGAAAAAGTATCTGGCCCCAAGTACCCTAATGTTGTCAAAGAATATACATAGGGACCCAAACGTATGAATGATCTAAAGGAAATTAAACAAGCATTTGTAGCTTATGGACTACATTCATCCTTTGTTAAGGAGAGCGTCAAAACCTGGGCATTCAGTAATAAATCAATGCCTCAAGATTGGGCTAAGTTAATCTCAGCAGTCCTAGAAAATGGACAGCAATTACTTTGGAGGTGCTTTTCTAAAGACGAGACAAGAATTCTAGAGCAACAAGAAAAAGCAAATGGACTTGAGATTTCCCTAGATCAAATTCTAGGCAAAGGACCTTACTCTGATCCTAAGGATCAAGCTCCTTATGATGACCACAACTTGTCCCTATGTAGCACAGCAGCTTTTAAGGCTGGGGACAGGATTCAGGAACTAAGAAAGAAAGTTGAATAATATCTTAAGGTTAAACAGGGTCAGAGAGAATCTTTTAGTGACTTTTTGCAAAGAATAACAAAGATAGTACAAATAAGGAAACTGACCCAGCAGCTAGACATACAATAATTGAATATTTGGCTTATAAGAATGCCAACATTGGGTGCAAATGGATCCTTTGACCTTTAAAGACCAGATCAGTACTCATGGATAAATGGGTCTTGCACACAATGAATGTTGAGACACTTGATTATGGTACTTAAGCATGGGTAGGAGAAGCAATTTCCAATGGTAAGAGAAGACATCAAAATACCAAATGTTTTAATTGTGGTAGAATGGGACATATGAGAAGGGATTGTAGACAATGGATTCCTAGGATGATACCTCCTTTGGGAATCGCAGAAATAGGAGAACTCAACCTTCAGGTGTATGTAGGAGGTGTGGCAAAAGCCAACATTGGACAAATGAATGTAGGTAAACCAATACCATCGGGAAACACCGTAGGGGGCCTCTCGCAGGCCCCCATGAGTAATGTGGTTCAGTCATTCCCAGTTACAGCAGAGAATGTGTCTCACCAAGAAAATTGAAAAATTCAATGCCTGCTGTAAAAAGCAATACTTGTCTGAATGATGGGTTAAATGTGGAGAATGAGTCAAAAACTCCAGTAGGACAGAGGAAACATATATTTTGGCAGATTTCTATAAATGATCAAAGACCAAAGCTAAGAGTTTGTATAAAGGTAATTTTTATTGAAGGATTATTATACATGGGTACGGATGTATCATTACTACAGAATCTTGGCATCCAAATAGGCCTCTTCAAGAGGTAGATATTCAGTTCCCAGGAAGTGGAACCCTATCTCGGGTAAAACAAAGCATGAGATGGGTGAATGCATAGGACCAGAAGAGAAAATAGCAAGACTAATGCCATATGGCCAATATTGCAGCAAATTTGTGGGGTCATGACCTATTGCAGCAATGGAATAACCAGATTAAAATTCTCACAGCCCCAAAAATTTATGATTCTGAGGCAAATATTAGAAGATATTATATAAGACAGATACCAGCCATTCGGGTTGTACAAGAACATAAAGGAATTGATCAACATTCAAAGGCACCAACAGCCCTACCTTTAAAAGGGTTAATTGAGAAACCAATATGGGTTAAGCAGTGGCCTCTAGCTGAGGAAAAGTTGCAGGCTTTAGAGCAGCTGGTACAAGAACAACTAGATGCTCGACATATAGAAGAATCTACCAGCCCTTGGAATTTGTTGTTAAAAAGAAATCTGGAAAATGGAGAATGGTGACAGATCTAAGGGCTATTAACAAGGTTATTCAACCTATGGGCCCTCTACAGGCTGGAATTCCTCTGCCTTCTTTGTTACCAAAGGGATGGCCTCTAATATTTATTTAAAGAATTGTTTCTTCACTATACCTTTACAAGAAAAGGATAGAGAAAAGTTTGCCTTCACAGTGCCTACTTATAATAATCATCCACTAGAAGATGTTAATGGACTGTCCTCTGATAGGGAATGCTCAATAGCCCCACCCTGTGCCAATACTTTGTCAGCCAGCAATTAGAAATAGTTTTTAAGCAATTTTTTAAGTCTATAATCTACCATTACATCTGATTCAAATTCGATATCTGATTCAAATACTGATGCTGTAGAAAGAATGTTTAAAGAAGTAAAGAAAGCCTTGCTTAAATGGGGATTACAAATTGCTCCTGAAAAGATTCAAAGTGGAGATTCTGTTAATTACCAAGGTTACAGAATAGATTTACAGCAAATTAGAACTCAAAAGGCACAAATTCAGAGAGACCAGTAGCGAACTATCAATGACTTTCAATGATTATTTCAAGTCTATGTCCAGCTGTTAGGATAACACCTGATCTAATAATTCATTTAAACAAAACCTTTGATGGTGATAAAGATTTGAATAGTCCCAGAGAATTAACAGCTGAAGTGGAAAAGGAATTGATGATTGTTTAGGAGAAATTACAGGAAGCATTTGTGGATAGGATGAATCTAAATTAAATTAATTAAATCTAGTCATATTGCTTTCCAGAATTTCTCCTATAGGAATTTTAATACAGAGTAGTAATATTATCTTAGAATAGATATTTTACCACATAAACCAAGTAAAAAATTAATAACTTATGTGGAACAAATGTCTGAATTAGTTATAAAAGGTAAATTGAGAATTCATCAATTAGCACATATAGACCCAGCAAAGATTATAGTGCCTTTTGCTGTTGATGAAATAAAAAAGTTATGGGAAGACAATGATCCCTGGCAAAGAGCTTGTGCTAAATTTCTGGGAGAAATTAATAGCAATTATCCCAAAGTGATAGACTTAACCTTATAAAGAAAAAATCTTGGATTCTTCCCCAAGTTGTACATGATGCACCAATAACTGGAGCCCATACATTTTATACTGATGCTAATAAATCAGGGAAGGCAGGTTACAAATCAGATGAATTGTGTAAGGTCGAACAAAGCCCTTAAGGCAGAATTATATGCTATTCTTATGGTACTAACTGACTTTAAAGAAACTCTTAATAAAGTTACTGATTCACAATATGCAGAAAGTGTTATCTTGCATATTGAAACTGCTGAATTTATGCCAGATGATACAGAATTGACTTTATTATTCATCGAGTTACAACACATAAACAGGAATAGGCTTTGTCCTATATGCATAACACACATCTGATCCCATACGGGTCTGCCAGGTCCTCTAGCACAAGGTAACACAGAAATTGATCAATTCTTGATTGGAAGTGTGTTGCAGGCCTCTGAGTTTCACAAAAAAAAATCATACCAATAGCAAAGGTTTAAAGAAAGATTTTTCTATTACATGGAAATAAGCTAATGAGATTAAAAAGAAGTGTCCTACTTGGTCTTTCTATAATCAAACACTGTTGTCTGCAGGGAGCAACCAAAATGGTACTTAAAGGAATTAAATCTGGCAGATGGACGTGTTCCACTTTATGGAATTTGGTAAATTAAAATATGTACACACACCATAGGCACATATTCAGTTCTTCAGTGGGCAACTGCCTTGAGCTTAGAAAGGCTGTTTCAGTAACCACACATTTATTGGAAGTTATGGCCACCATGGGTATTCCTGAACAAATAAAGACAGACAATGGTCCAGCATATATATCTAAGAAATTGAATCATTTTTGCTTATTATAATAAAGCACATTACAGGTATAACAAATAATCCTACAGGTCAGGCAGTTATAGAAAGGTCAAATAGCACTATAAAGGATATGCTGAACAAAGAGAAGGGGATGGAAAATACCCCCAAAAATAGATTGCATAATGCTTTACTAACCTTGAATTTTCATAATGCTAATGAAAAAGGAACAACAGCAACAGAGAGTCATTGGATACTGGAAAAAAAAACAACTTCGGAATTGAATCAACCAGTTTATTTCAAGGATGTGTTGACCTCACAATGGAAACCAGGAGATGTATTACGTTGGGGAAGGGGTTTTGCTCCTGTTTCCACAAGAGAAGAAAAATTATGGATACCATCAAAATTAATAAAGATTCACTTTGAAAAGGAGAAACCTATTGAAACAAAGAAGTCACAGCTTATTCACAATGGTGACAACCATACAGGTGGTAAGGAAAGCCATAAAGGATTGAGGCAGGGTTCTGCTCTTATCTTTGCATGAAAATACACATCATCAAAAATTCAAGAGACCCTGGATGTTTGAATGCAGAGAGGAGAAAAAAAATAACTATTCACAAAGGAGCATCTAAAAACAGAATATGGCTTATGAATCCAGGTATGGGTTACACTTACAATTACACACACACACACACACACACATATTCAGCTGGTTTTGGAGTTGAACATTGGCTCTGTACTTCTATAAATCCAAGCGTGTTGTGAAAAGAAACATTCAGAGTTTCTGTCTCATATTGGGAGCCATCTGGTATGGGACAGATGAAAGACTTTAGGAAAAATTTTACTTTCTCCATGCCCTTTTTGTCTATATCATATTCTTCATTGACTGTATGTTTATATGAATGTTTAAGTTTTTCATGATGAACAATAGATTTTTCCTACAGATCCTTTTTCTGCAGTAATCTTTGAAGTTTCCAGGAAGAAGATGGGCCTTACAGCAACAATGCTACCTAGGTGAGATGACATTGTGATGCCGAGAGTGCTACTATAAAACCACATTTTTGGGGGTACCAGCTGCTGAAATGGTGTACTTTCTCATGACATTCTGGCCAGAACTCCAGATAAGAACTTTGAAAAAAAAAACCTATCTATTGATTGCTTGGAAATTGTTTGCAACTATACTAGACAGCAATTTTGAAACTTAACCATCACTTTAATTTTGCAGGTTCCCATTAAGAGAACATCGCCTCCATGATAGCAGGAGGCAATTCTAGAAGACAACATCCCCATCCCAAAAAGTGTGTCCATAGGGTTGGGAACACTGTTTAGGGGTTGTTGATTATTACTTGTATTAGACAGAGGGTTGGAGTGAAAACTATGTTTGTTAAAAATAAGGGGGGATAGTAATAGTGGGGAATAGAGTAAATACTTGTGAATAATAATTCATGGGTAATTTACATTGGTATGTTTTTTGTATATTGATACAAGTTCAAATTATATTTCTTATTTTTGTTTATATTATTTGTATAACTATGCAAAGTCATTCTGTCAGATTGTATATTTGTATGTTCTTATCTCTGTTTAGGACATTTTGTATATTGATTCAATTTTTAGGATCTATTTTCACATTGCATTATATATTACTCCTACCTCTGATCAAGATACTTATAGATTGTTTACATTTTGAAGTCATTGTCCTCATTTGTTGCACACTTATTTACAGATTATTTAATATTCTGACATGAAGTTTTACTCTCTAATTTATACAGGTATTAATTATTATAGGTCAATAGTTGTTCATGTTTTTGTACATACAGTCATATTAATTAGATTCTTTAGATACATACAGATTGTATTCTATCTAGATAGGGAATCTTCAACCACTTCAAGGATCTGTGGAAAATGGCATTTAAATAACTTAGGGTTCTGTTGACATGAGACCTGACTGCTTCTGACAGCACCAATCTATTCCTGAGAGAATGTTGAGCACCAAAAACACTCCACTTGGAACTTTTTTGTTCTTGGCAAAACTGGTATTTGGGAAAGGACCTGACAATGCCTCAACCACTGACAAGTTACATGATATCAGGAAATGGATAAGCAGGACTGTCAAATCTTGCCAAGACAGGATGAGATGGTTTTGAAAATTTCCTGCCTCTGAAAATGGTCTGTCAATTACAATAGGCCATATCCAAAGTTGGATGCTTCAACGTTGAAAAATGAGACTTTGGGTGATAGCCCACGTAGCTAATTGTCATATTTTGCTCACTTTAGAAACTACTTGATTGTACTTCCTGCATGCTCAAATAATATTATCTCCCTTCTCAGGCCTAAGATAGTGTTGAAGATTAGATAGTCATAGTTACCATCCTCTTATGATCTAGCCAAACCATTTCCAATACAAGACTTAGACTCCATAGGATAGAAGGTTTATTAAAACATTTAGCATATGTTCCTTGCTTAATATTATTTATTCTGATTGTAATTCTAATCTTTTACTTGATATCTGTTCCTAGTGTATATTGTTTTGTATTGGGTTTGGAACTATCTTACATAAACAAAAGGGGGATGTGCTGAGGGAGCTCCCTCCATTCCTTTAGGCAATAGCCTTTAAGATTCCAGCCCACTGGGCATGTTCTCATTTACTCTAAAAAGCACCTGTAGCCCTGCTCTTTCTCTGTTGCTTACAGCTCTCATTTATGGATGCTAGACTCTGTTCCTGTTCATTCAGAGGGTTGTTGTCTAGGACAGTGATTTGTAACATTTCCCCTTATATACATAACATTTTTATTAATCATAATTCCAAACTGGCATGTGATTGTTTGTGACTTACTCCTTCATATCTTTTAGCATTCTAAGTTAGAATTTTCAAAAGAAATAAATTCAAAGAGTATTTGTTTTGCTTCTAAACCTGCTACCCCTATATAGAGAGTTTTAGTTAAACTTTGCAAAAACAAATGCTAAAGTGTTCTTTGGGTCTTGTATAATCTTTGTGTATGATTCAATTCATTTTCCTTATTCTCAAGTCTTATCTTAAGCAATCAAGGCTGTTGTATGATAGGGACTTTATGTGTTCATTGTATATAGCTTGACTTTCCAGATAAGCCTAAGGGCTGTCATCAAGAATTTGATCTGGAGAGGCCTTAAAACTTCTGACTCTATCTTGATGTTCAAGAACTTCAGTTTCTTCTTTCCAAAAATTCTTTCAATGAAGCTCTGGGACATGGTCTAATACAGCTGAGACTAATTGAAGTCAATCTTTTGTAGTAATATTATTTCTTGAAGCCCATGTCTTTACCAACTCTTTCACATTTGAAGAATGTATGTCATAAGATACTACTGCTTGCTTAATACCTTCTAGATCTTTCATATGTATATGTTACTGTTTACATTCTGTATATATTTTTGAGTATTGAGTATTTGCTAGCTTTTCAGAGTTAGTAACATAATATTGGCTAAAACTCTTGTAAAACTTTCTGACTCTGAGAGGTACTGTTGATGCTAAATATTTACTATTGTCTTTTGCATGTACCTCATCTCCTTGCTTATAAATTCTGGCAAGTTCCGCAATCAATTCGTATTTTTTAATCACGGTCTTTTATAAAGTCTGAATCTCCTGATCTGTGAATATTTCTAATGATCTAGTCAAAGCAATTAATTTTTGGTTCTCATTTTGCATGTTATTCCAAGTTTTTAAATTTTTCATATCTTCTCATCCTTATACATTATTTAGATGGCATATAGATTGCCTTCTAGGGGTGATGTTCTGTTAGCTTGTCATAAGCTTGTCAAAATAACAGATTTTGATTGTCAATTTCAGAAGTATGAATCCTTTTACATAATCCTTCAGTACCATGAAAAAAAAGAAAAGTTTATTTAGATTTTGGATGGGAATATTATCTGACATTTTATCTTAGAAGTGGTTTAAAATGCAAAAAAATTATAGTTGATAACTTACCTCCGTTAAAGATCTGTTTTTATTCAAACTTTTAAGGGGTGATAAAAATGTGGTCAGAAAATCCTGTAGATTTTCTAAGAAAAGCTAAAACTGAATGGCATGTTGTTAAAGAGACACTAGTCATGGCAGCTGTATAGTTTCAGGCATCAGGAGAAGCTGCACTAGCCATGTGGAAGTTGCATGCATGAAGGTCTGGGGGTAACTAGTGGGACTATAAAAGTCTTAGTAAACTGTGGGGGTCCATGGGAAGTTGTGTGGGTGTCTTATGGAGTAGCAGCAAGGATGGACAAGACAGAAAAGGCAGATAAGCCAGGGCAGATGGGGCTAGGAGCACTAGTGCTTGCCCTGAACCCAAGTGGCTAGGTTTGCATTCTAATTCTCAGAGTTGGAATTTCAATCCCAGTTTGGCCTTCACTGGTAGTTGAAAAACCTCAGACAAATGGTTTTTCATAAATTTATGTCCCAAATTTGGACATTAGTTGATGCATAATTAATAAACTGAGAGAGAGTAATTGGGGTTCTACTTGAAGCATAGAAAAGCTAAACTACCAGTGAGAGGCTCTTATCTTTACCTCAATCTGAAATTGTGATCCTTTCTCCAAGATTCTCAGAATAATACTGAGACTGAGCACTCTCTTTCCATTTAATAATCATTCTTATGGCTGGAATTAATGGCTTTCACTACTGGGATTAAAGGCATGGACCATCTGTTTTCTATGACAACTAGTGAGGCTAACGGAATCAAAGGTGTATGTACTACTGACTTGTCTGTAAGGCTGACCAGTGGGGCTGTTTTACTGTCTGATTTTCAGGCAATGTTTATTTATTTAAATACAAATTAAATGCTACCACACTGTTCCTATAATTTGATTAGTCTTGTAAAAATAGCTGAAATAAGATTTAAAGTTTGTTCTTTTAGGAGAATATTTAATTGTGTGCTATGATATGGAAGTGGGCCCTACATTTGGTAAACTAAAGTTTAAAACCAGAAAAAGAAAACATGATGACAATACTGTTTAACAGTTTAAATGACAGTGGGAGTTTTCATTATACATAACACACTTGGCTAAAGATGAGGAAACATCTAGTCATTCATTTATTACCTTAATGGGATGATGCACAGAGTCATTTTTTTTTACATTTTAGCCAGATGTTTTAGCACCTCGATTTTTATTGTGTAGGTGTGATATTTTACAGTTTCTTTCTTTCATGCTCTTCAACTTTCTGCCATTGTTAGAGTTCACACTACTAAACACTTCAGTCTGAAAGTACAACATAGAGAACAAAAAGGATTTGGATTCTCCCAAAAGTCTTTGAAAAGCCAAAATTTCTTTGAGTAAAAATCAAACTATTTCTAATGGTATATACACTATATCCTAAATACTTCCTCATTTTAATATAATGAGAATAAAAAATGAAAGTATATACCAGTGAATTTTCTTGATAACAGAATATTGATAAATATCAGATCAGAAAACCTACCAGCATCATATGACAAAACTGTAACTAATGCCCAAGTTATATGGTTATAATACTTAATACTGAAATACCAAGAACAACTACAGAATACCATATCTGCATTAGGAGTCATTCTTTCCCAAAAAACCATTGACTTGCTCTATAACTTATCTCAAGGATATTATATAAGTCTCAAATCTTTATCATCTAGTTGAGTACAACAAATTTGGCATAAATTTGTATATATTTTTGATAATAGGCATAAAAGAAAAATGTAGAGAAGTAATATTTAGACAAAGCCAATAATACCATGGTATAAGACTATTTTCATATCTCCAAAATAATTAGAGCAAGAATTAGACCCAATCTGGTTTTTAATAGGCAAAATTGATAACTTCTTTTATTTGTACTAAAGGTAAATTTTAAAGACAGTTTCCTGAAAAGGAGCATAATAGCAAAAACTATTCTGATCTTTCATGTCAATAAATTTTCTCTGGGTATACAAATGAAAATTTGATGCAGAAATGTTGAGCAAATATTAAAACAAGTATTTATCTTCATAAAAATAGAATCATGGAGCAGTCATTATATTGAGTCTTTATACAGATGTTTGCAAAAACCCACTCCTATAAAGTCAGTTAAAGCCAAAGGAAAGTCAGATGAAAGAAACTGAGACAAAAGACACCAGATAGAATTGGGAGGTCTGTTCAACAGGCAGTTGAAGAAACCAAGCAGTCAAGCAGCACAGAGTTTATTTGAGAATGTGAGTTTATAGAAAAGCAGCACAAAGTACAGCACAGATGTTCAGTCAGTGTCTAACCACAAGACCATTCCTGTCCTTGAGTGAGCAGCTTCCTCTCCAACATGTGCTTGCTAATCAGAAGCAGCATTTCTTCCTATTTTGATGTTCCTGAGATTTGTCATCAAAGTATACTTTCTGCAAGATAGAGTGTTCTTTAATCTGGACAAAAATGCTCTTTCTTATGGGCTTATTCAGAACTTTCTCACAGACCTCAAGGATGCAAACAGAGCAGGTAAGCTTGAACTCAAATGACTTCTCTAAGTCAGTAATGACTCCAGATGAAAACTGAGTCACACATGGGCTACCACAAAAGTTGAAAAGAGAGTTCACTGCAAGTTTCTTGAATTAAAGCAAAAACAATGGAAAAAAATCATAAAGATTTGTAAAATTTTCTGCTAAAAATTGAAAGCAAGTGTGATTATAATTTGATGATGTTAACTTACATCTTTATGTATGCATCCATTTGCATTTTAGAAATTATATAGATATTCCCAATCATGAGAGTCAAACATGTACAAACACAGTAATTTTAACATAAATCAACACAAGTATAGGCAATAGTTTCGCACATTGATGAAATTGAAATTTAATAATTATAAATTATAACAGCTTTTTGCAAAATCATTTCAACAAGATCAGTTGTAACTCCAACAATCACAGAGGAAGATTGATGGTACTTTGGAAGTGTGGGAAGAATTCGGGAATGCAAAATATCAAGGAGCATTTTTTATATGTATGGAAAAGTCAATAAATAAATAGGGGATATTCTGCCCCCTGAGATGTATAGATAATAAAATTACTGCATTTTTAAAATAAACAAGTGATAAGACCACATCAAATATGCTCAGAATACCTAAAATAAACTAAAAATTTTGAAATGAATATAATTGTAATGAATACATTAGTGAATACATTTAATTTGAGAATATGAAAAATTAAAAGAAAATAATTATTCAGAGATATTGCTTAAAATAGTATTTCAAACTTAGCAAAGAAAAAATGGGTAAAAATAAATTTAGAAGAAATGTTAAGCTATAGAGAGAACATAAATAGTTAATATTAATTCATTTCATTTATAAATCTTCAATAAAATTCCATGATTGCCTGTTGTATATAAGCCTTTCCTAAACTCTATGTGAAAACCACAGAGGAAGATAGATAGAATATATGAAGTAGATCAGATTTGTGCCAGGGCCATTGTGAAGAAAAAATATAAATACATAGATAATAGACTCCTTAGAATCACAGACCTAAAAGAAAGAAATGAAGAGAAGATAGACTTATAACAATACTGAATACAAATTGTCTATGACTAAATGTTGTAGAACATTTTACGGTATGTTATATTTCTTTATGCTCTGAAACATTTGTTTAATGGTGTACGGATGTGTTGCTTTTGTTTATCTTGCATTTGCTTAATTCTATGAAACCATGATTCTTTGCTTGTCTAAAATTCCTGATGATCTAATAAAGAGTTAAAAGGTCAATATCATGGGAGAGAAAAGCATAAGCAGGGTTGACAAACAGGGAGAATAAAGACCAGCAACCCAGACACCCAAACACCATGCTACCCTGCCAGTCATGGAATAACAGTGAAAATAAGATATACAAAAATAAGAGAAGTAAAAATTTCAGAGGCAAAATGTAGTTGGTGTTATTCAGGTTAATAAAAGCAGGCAAGAAATAAGCCAAGATAAGGCTGGCCATCCATAACTAATAATAAGCTTTTGTGAGTGATTTATTCATGTGCTAGCTGGCAGGCCCCCAAATAGTAAAGAATAAGAATAAAGAACAGAACTACAACAAAATAAAAAAAATCTATATGTAAGGAATTACATACTATACTAAAAGATATATAAGTATGTAGATGGTTTATGTAGCTGCAGAAGCATTATAGTAATATCTTTTCAAGGCCACATGTTCTGAGATATTTGTTCTATATGTGAAGATAGTATTTGCTGTGATTGGTCTAATAAAGTACTAGTCTTCAACTCCATCAAATAAACCAAAATAATATTATATTATCTGAACAGAAATGCAGTGTAAGCCTCTTCCAAACCTACGGAAGTATAACTATATGGATTTAACTATATGGATTATCACCCTTGGTTCCTCTGAAAAATAGGGTCATCTATCTTCAGTCTATAGACTTTTCTGTGAAACAGGAAGTTTGAAGGTCTCACTGACATGTATTAGCAAGTCTGGCTGCTACTTTCTTTTGTGACCTACTTGACAAATTTGATCAGTGCACTCTCAAAGTTGAGACAATGTGGTTTCTTCCCTAGTGGCTAATTTTTGTCAAAAAGATAAAAAACTTCAAATGGAGGTTATTTGATGCACATGACCATTTTTAGAAGTAAATGGGTGCTGCCAGGAGCAGACATGTCTCATTGTTTTGAAAAGCCTTATGTTATTACATTTTAAATGCCATATTCTTTAGGTCTTCAAAGTGTTTGAAGAACACCAATCTATCTAAAATATACCTCTGTTTGATCTTGAAAAAATATATAACATGACTACAAGTTTGATTATTATAGGTGACTGTTAACTTGCATTTTCTTTTATTCTAAATAGTTTATAATAATAATTTTCAAGGACTAGAAATTTACATTACATTGTTAAATGAGCTGCATAGGCACAATATCTTAAACAAGAATAGAAATATATATGTATACATATATTGAAATATATGTACATATGCATGTATACATGGACATATACCTCAATATATATGCATACATAAATATGCACAACTACAGATGCACACACATATGTATACACATATTTATGTATGCACATATATTTAACATGTGTATATATACATATATATTTCTATATATAAATAGGATAACAAAAGCAACCTTAAATTTTTATGAGTGTACAAAAATCCATACCAATGAAAAACTTTGACTAGTTACTTTTTAAATTTAAATTACATTGAACAGTCTACCAATTTATCCTTTCAATTCCATACTCCCTTTCTCTTTTTAGAAAGAGATCCTAGAAACTAATCTTTGTTTGTTATGTCATACAGCTACCATTTTATAGCATTCACAGAAAATTAAAAAACTAGCACATTTTCATTATGTTTTATGGAGCTATTCTACTTTTATATTGAAAGTATGTTTTAGGAAGGTCATACCTTAAAATAGAGAAGTTGGTCACCCTAAATTTATATCTTTATACAAATAGAGTAGTGAATCTTTCAAATCTCATGAGAAAAGTTTCTTTTATAGTAGAAAGTGATTAATACACAAATCCATAAATTGTTATGTACAGAGAATAAAAGACTGTGTGGGTGCTCAGTACTTATTAATACAACTATATATCACTGCTAAACCCCAGGTTCAGGGCTTATTTTGGATGCAATGGAAAGACTTTAATAGCCAGAATTAGTGGAATCTATATCAAAAGAGTGTTTTCTTGACATGGCAGTGCTGTTTCGCATGTGGACTCAAAATGGCTGTTAATGCATTTAAGAAGAACAGCATACAATCAAGTCAGGTAAAATACTAGCATAGATAGAAGAAGGAAAACTTGCTTCTAGGAGAATGAGAGTGGTTACGTCAGCAGGTAGGAGACTCATAGAGGATGCCATTGTTTCCACATATGATCCAATGCTCAAACAAACATAAGCAACACCAAGTATATACAGTGGGCTTAAAAAATAAAATATAACACAAGATGTTTGGAATGAAAAGTTGGGGTGTAGAGGAGGGAATTTAGGGGAGAGAAAGTGAGGTAGATTTGATCAAAATTCATCAAAGAGTTATGAAATTCTCAACAACTAAAAAGTCAGTTTCTCAGATATTCTTCATAAATTATTAGTTAGCAAAGCACTGAACTCTGAACAAAAATAGTTGTAGAACAAGTCTCTGAGAGGTTTAATACTAAAAGCATAAAAAGGAATTTCATGATATTTTTTTTAAAAAAGAAACACACCAAAACATAAAACACAGAAGTATTTCATGACCTAGTAAATATATGAAAAATGCTCAAACTATTAATCATTGAAGAGACTAAAAATAAAATGATGTCAACTAAAATTTGTCTAATATTCAAAGACACATGCAAAACATGATCAAAAATGTGACACAGGTGGAATTCCCACAGTGCTGTTTATGTTATAAAATATTAGACAAATTAACAGTCTCATAAATTTAATCATGACTTAGGCTGTGCTCTAATTTTTCATTCAAAGAGTTTTACTAGAGAGAAACAAAAATAAATATTTAAAAGAAAATCAGATATGAAGGGTTCATAGATGTTTTATTTAGAATAGGCTTAAGAAATATGTCAAATTTCCAAATGGAATTAGTAGAAAATTTTGTTTATATACACAAGAATTCTACTCATAATATCCAGCAATACAAAATGGAATGAATCTCATTTAAGTACATACTCCAATACTGAAAATAAGGGGAGAAAGAGAATTTCAATTGATTTCTTATTTGAAACAATGGAAGCCAAATAGGAAAGGAATAGCCTCTTTAAAGTACTGACAGGAGAATAAAATCAAGCTAGAATTATATACAAAAAATGTTTCTTGAAAATGAAAGCAAGATAAAGCATTTTTTTATATCAAGAAAAGCTACAATCCTTTGTCACCACATTTGCACCATGAACAAGTAAAAAGAAAACATACAAGATGTCCTTCAGATGCATAGACATAATGCCAGAAGGTAACTTGAAAAGATAAGGAAATAGTGAAGGGCACTGTAAAAGGCACATATACTGGTAAATACAAGTAACACCTTTTTCTTTATTTAAAAAGGGCCATGCAATGCAAAAATACTAACACTTTGTGTTTTATATACTAACACAGAACAGTAAATATCTATTGATAGCACAAGTAAGAGAGTGAAATATTTCCTTTAGACTGGTGAATTCTACATAAATTGGTATAATGTCAGCTAAAAGTAAACTAATAATTACATGCAATACTGATTTTCCTAGTATGACCACTTCAAAAAATTAATGTTAAAACTAACTTGGGAAAACCTGTAATTTAATAAAGTGAATAACTAATATAGGGCTAAGGAAATGCTTAGTGGTGAGGAATGCTAAGTGCCTTTCAAAAGGACCAGTGTTCAGTTCAGAGCACTCATGTTACTCTGCTCACTACTAATTGTAACATTCATTTCAGAAGACACAAGTCCCTCTTATTGGCCTTCACAGACAACTACACACATCTGACATAAACACATGCAGACACTTACGTAAAGCAAACATACATAAATTAAAATAAAAAAAAATAATTTAAAAGAACACCAATATTAAAAATAACCATTGATTCTCAAAATTATTTAAGTACAAAGAAGAAATAAATAAGGGTTATGTAGGATTAAAGCCCAATGAATTATATCCAGTGTTACTCAGTTCAACATTCCACATAACAGAAATTAGACTATAAAAAGAAACCACCCTAACCTTTGTGGTATAAACACAAGAATTAGAGATAAAAGCATGCATGCTAATAGTCAGCCTTACTTGCTGTGAGAACTATCTGTAAAAAAAAAAAAAAAAAAAAAAAAAAAAAAAAAAAAAAAAAAAAAAAAAAAAAAAAAAAAAAAAAAAAAAAAAAAAAAAAAAAAAAAAAAAAAAAAATTTAAGGAAAGAAAGAGTTATTTTGACTAGTGGTTGCAGAGTTTCTATCAATAGCCTTATGGTACAGAAAAGCACAATGGGGTCAAAAAGAAATGACAGAATGGGTTTCTTATTCGTGGTTACCAAGGAGCAAATGGAGAACATAATGGGCAGACATCAAAATACTTTAGTCCAGACCATAATTCCAGGAAAGGAATCGCTCCAACTACAATCCATTAAAGGATTGATCTATCAATTAAATCATATCCTTTCAGGATCCATTCAGTTCCTCAATGCTCTTCCATTGGTTGCAAAGCCTATAATAAATACATGAGCCTGTGGAATACATTTCATACTTCAACCTAAACAGCATGAAAAATAATATTGTACACATACTTGGCTTTTTAATACTGGGCATATCTACAAATACATGAAGAAGTATATAATTGGTTTTGCATTTTCAGAGTATAGACAAAAGAAATTATATTTTGTCTAAAAACATGTTAAAGACTGTATTTCTATAACTAAGAGAGAATATAAGGTGGAAACTGTTGCAAAAATTCTTTCCCTGGGGAAGATGTAAAGCACAAATTTCCCCCTCCAATGGGGAATCTCCATTTATCTTGGGAGATAAAATGAGAACCTATTCTGTGGTTGTTTTAGTAAAATGGTCCCCATAGGTTCACAGGGAGTGGTACTTTTGAGAGGTGTGACCTTATTGGAGAAAGTGTGTCACTGGGAGTGGGCTTTGAAGATTCAAATAACGAAGACAGCCCCACAGAGTGTCACTCTGTCCTTCTTCCTGCTGATACAGATAGTGGACTTTCAGTTACTTCTGCAGTATCATGTCTGCCAGCATCCTTTGATGTCTAATACCATTTTTATAAAGTATTAAATATCTGAACCTGTATACCAGTTTTGTTTTATAAGAGTTGCTTTGGTCCTTTTTACAACAATAGAGATCCCAACTAAGCAACATTCCTGATGTGGGATGTCTTTCTGTATATGTGCAACTTTTATTGGCTGACAAATGAATCGATTTTGGCCAATGGCTTAGCAGAGTAAAGACAGGTGGGAAATCCAAACAGAGACATAGAGAGAGAGAGAGTAGGCAGAGTCAGAGAGATGACATGTAACTGCCAATGGAGAAAGACACCAGCCACAACCTTAGGTAAGCCACAGTCTTGGCATTGATACACAAATGATTAGAAATAGATTAATTTAAGAGTTAGTTAATAAGAAGCCTGAGTGACTAAACAAACAATGTTGCAATTAATATGGTTTCTGTTTTATTAGTTGGGGCTTGGTGGCTGGGAAATGAACAAGCAGTATCTGTTTACAAAATGGTGCCCCTGTCTGGGACATGGATCCACATAAGAACTATAAAAGCTAAAGAGGAAGAAGAAGAAGAAGAAGAAGAAGAAGAAGAAGAAGAAGAAGAAGAAGAAGAAGAAGAAGAAGAAGAAGAAGAAGAAGAAAAGGGCATTTAGATGCACAAAAATGGGAGCTACATGTTTTTGCAGATAGGCTCTGTTTGTTCACAGTGATGAGAGGTGCAGTTCCTTTAAGAGAAGGCTTCCTTACTCAGCATTAGCAGCAAAGACTGCAAGTTTTTTTTTAGAGGTTACTTTCTGATTCACGCTGGTAGCATGAACTCTAGCTCTTTCTGGAGGTCCTGCACGTGAATAAAGTTTATAAACAGAGTGCTACAATGTACTTAATAACAACAAAGACCTGCTGAATCACTGGACCTGGGATAGTGAACATGGCTCACAGAGGTGGTAAACATGCCTCCACCATATTGATGGGGCAGATCCAACAGGCAAAGCCACAGCAGCAAGAGTCCTATCCATTCCTGAATATTATTTATAAAATATTGGCATTCCTGGTCAGAAAATGATTAAAGATACAAAATAAAGACAGATTCAGACCAAAAAAAGACCTCTGAATAGGTCATAATTGTTACTGACCTAACTGCAGAGAGACATTTGATTCTGTGGGCTGCTAAGATAATTCACCATATATATTTTAATGGTATCTTGTCTTCAAAGTTTGAATCTAAGGATATGTTACTCTTGAAAAGGGGTTCTGCTCTTTTTCCACAGAAGACAAGAACCTGAGGATTCCTTCCAGGCTAATGTGGTTTGATGGAACAAGACAGCTGTGGGGACTCTGACAGTCAATAGCCTTTAAGATACTGACCCACATTGAACATGGTCTCATGTACTATATCTGCAGACAAAAAGCTTGAGTGGGCCTTTGGCTTCTGGATTCTGTTCCCATTCTTCACACATACAGAAGATCAATAGTTTCTGTGTGTTTAACCCTTGATAAATTCTGTGAGCTTACCCCTAATAAATAAACCTTTATTAACTCCATGCTGTGCTTCTATGGAAATCTTTTTTACAACAACAGTTTGGGACCCATGTGTCCAGACTCCATGACATTTCTAGGCCCTGAAGCCTTCTACCACAATACATAGCTAAACTACACCCGCTACAGCTGAATTACCCCTCAGACACAGAGCTTCAAACCAATGGACTTACCCACTGTGTAAGGACTTGGAAATTTCCCACTGGCACCCCTGTGTAGGTTACTCCTGTCTACTGCTCCAAGAGGTTTGCTTTCTGAGTTTAGATCTGTGAATGCCTGTTCCAAGCTCTGTCCATTATTATTGCCGTTCATGACTGCCTGCAAGCTCTGGGTTCCTTGATATTCTGCCCAACAAAAACTTTCTCCATATATGGATGTGCTACTCTTAATTCATTAACTAAATCTCTTAGCATTTATGTCTCAGGTAATTCAGGCACTAGGACCTGATTTACTGCTGGCACCATGGTACAACATTGGGACTGTGCTTGCACTGCCATATTCACCACTGTCTTAAAATCTCCATGCCCTATGCCCACAACCATGTCACCTGATGACCAAAAGATAATATTACACATACAACAATTTTTCTGAAAACTGTAACAGATCAGTCAATTTGATTACTAAATAAATAAAAATTGTAAATAAATAAATTAATAAATAGAAAATAATAAACAAATAAAAATTCCAAGATAATTGCAAATATCACCATCCTAGAATTTAACAACCTTTTTATTTCTATTATGTATGGAATTTTGCAAGAGTTAAATGAGTTACTTTATACATTCATCTTTGTTGTCATGGCACTTAGCTTTGTTCTTTATAGTATATCCTTAAAGAATCAGTTTGATAGCAGAGTCAAAAATGAGAAAGGATACAGTCTTCAGCTGAAAAGATTCATACTCTTGAAAATGATAACCTTAATTTAAAAGGCAAAATTTAATCCATGTCAATGAATTATAAAACCTTATAAAAAAAAGTACTGGGAGATTATCTTAAAGAATTCATACTGTTGAAATTGAAAATAAAAATCTGTTAAAAAGTTATGATATGTATAGAAATCTCTCCAGGAAGGTAATTTGCACACCATCCAATAATATTCAATGATTAGTCAATATCATTAATGGAAAAATTTAATATCTTGAAATTGCATGTGTTGAATGAGAGCCAGAAATAATTTGATTTGAAGAAATTGTTAGAAATATTCACAGGTCAAAGGATTCAGGATAACAAATATCAGTGATAAAAAAGATTTGAATCACTTGCTTATCAGAACTGATAAGCAAGGAGAGGATGTGCAGGCAAAGGATTTTGCATTGCCAGTACCCCTCCGAGTCAAAAATGACATACAAAGTTCTTTAGCTACTTATCCTGTTATGGCCTCTAAAAAACCAGCCACTACTCAATATATAAATGGATGCAAGGAATGTGAAAGGAAACCTATAGGTATGAAAGCACTAAAAGAAATTAAGCAAACAATATGATCTTATGGCATGCATTCACCATTTATTTGGTAGAGTGTGAAAACATAGGCTTCAAGAAATAAGTTTTCTTCGCATGACTGACTTCAAAGAGTCTTAGTGTTTTGTGAAGATAGGCCATAGTTAGAATGGAAGTGCTAGTAGAGAGAGGAGGTTAAAGCTATAGAACAACAAGGAAGTGTCAAAGGATTTGAGGCTTCCTGAGACCAAACTTTTATTGAGAGCTATTATGCTGATCCATAGAGTCAAGTTATTTACAATGTATACATCTTGTTCCTATGTCATAAAACAGACTTAAATGCTTGGGACAGTATTCAAGAACTAGCAAGAAGAATTGAATTATACTAAGGTTAAACAAGGACCAAGAGAGTAATTCAGTGACTTTTTACAAAGATTAATTAAAGCTGTACAAATATGGGTGACAGACCCAGAAGTTAGACGAGTACTTACTGAATCTCTGGACTTTGAAAATGCCAACTTGGAATGCAAAAAGATACTTGGGCCTTTAAAGATCATATCAACACCAATGGATGAATGGATCCTGCACACTGTTAATGTTGACCCATTTGGTTGTAATACTAAGGCTTAGGTAGAAGAAGCAATTTCCAAAGGTATGAAGAGACATTAAAATACTAAATATTTTAACTGTGGTAGAATAGGAAATCTGAAAAGGTATTGTAGATAATTAATTCCTAGAAATAATGTTTCCTCTGAGAATGATAAAAATAGAAGATCTAAATCTTCTATTTTTATCTATTTTATGTAGAAGATGCAGCAAAGGCTGACACTGGAAAAAAGAATGTAAATCAGTAAGAGACAAAGCAACCTGTTACCATTGGTAAACTTCTTAGGAGGCCTCTCATAGGCTCCCAGGACAAATGTAGTTAGGTCATTCAAAGTCACTGTGGAGGACAATCTCCCCAGAGAAATTAAAAAAGTCATTGCCTGTTGTAAAAATCCATACTGCTCTGGATGATAGAATAATCATGGTGGATGATTAAAAAATTTCAATAGAAATTAGAAAATGTATATTTTGTCAGACTTCTATAAACAATCAAATAACAAAGATGAGACTACAAATAAATAACATTGTAATTGAGGGATTACTGGACATGGGTGCAGATATGACTATTATTACTCCAGAATCTTAGCATGCATATTGGCCTCTTTAGGAGGCAGATGTTCAATTCCTAGGTATTGGAACCTTATATCAAGTAGAACAAAACAAAAGATGGCTTTAATGTATAGGGCCAGAAGAACAGAGAGGAAGTCTGAGGCCATATGTAGGTAATAAAGAAGTGAATCTATGGGGTTGTGGTCAGTTGCAGCAATGGAATACCCAGATTAACATTCTTGCAGTCTTAGAAAGAGAACATAAAACTACTCATGTATCTGGGGAGGATATTATAAGGCACTATAAAAAACAGTCATCGATAATTGTAGAATTTGGAAAATTAAAATATTTACCACCATTTAGGTTTTCAATGGGCACTTGCTTTGATTTCAGTAAAGACTAATTCCTTAATCATGCATTTGCTAGAAGTTATGACCAGCGTTGGTATACCTGCACAAATAAAGACAGATAATACTCCAGCATATGTCTCTAAGAAAATAGGACAGTTTTCTGCTTATTATAATATAAAGCATATTATTGGCATACCACACAATTCTACAGATCACACAGTTATAGAAAGATCAAATTGAACAATAAAGGATATATTGAACAAACAGAAAGGGATGGATTAAACTCTTTAGAGAAAGATCAAATTATAAATATTTTGTTAAAAAAACAGAAAGGATGGTATAGATTCTCATATAGTAACACAAGTTCAAATTATATTTGTTATGTTGAATATTCTATTTCTGTTTACAATATTTGTACACCTCTGCAATGTTATTTTGTCATATTTCTTGCATGCATGTTTATACCTCAGCTTAAGATATTTTGTATATAGATGCAAATTAAGGATGTATTTGTCATTTTGCTTTATATATTTTTACCTCTGATCAAGACACTTATATATTTCTTACCTTGTTCTCATTTGTTGCACATTTGTTTGAAGATTGTTTAATATAATGCCTTAGTTTTTAAGCTATATAGGAATTAAGAATTATAGGCCAATAGTCATCCATGTTTGCCATTCTTATGGTTCTTTAGGTACAAGCAAAATGACTGTCAGACCTTACCAAGACAGGGTAAGACAGTTTTAAAAATTTTCCTGCTTGTGAAAATTTTTCTAGTTCTTAGCCAATGTTGGTTGCTGCAACCTTGGAAATGAGACGTTGGGTAATTATAAAGGTAGCCAGTTTTCTCTGTCATTTCTTGCACCTTTTGGAAGTTGCTTGACTGAACTTCCTGTTTACTCAAGTGATATTAATTCCCTTCTCAGATCTTTCATGCGCTCCTCTCATGACTTAGCTAAACCATTTCTAATATAAGTATTAGACTCTTTAGCATAGGTTTCTTGTTTGATGTTGTTCATGCTGGCTGTAATTCTAATTTTTATACTTGATATTTGTTCTTATTGTATATAGTTTTGTATTAGCCTTAGAACTCTCTTCTTTAGACAAAAGGAGGAGGTGCTTGTGAACTCCTTCAGCCAATAGCCTTTAAGATATTCACACACATTGAGCATTGTCTCCTGTATGTTTAGAAAAAAATGTTTGTGGGCTCCTTCACTACTGGATTCAGTTTCAGTTCCCCATGCATGCAGAGGACTGTGGATCAATACTTTTTCTGTGAATCTACGCCCTAATAAATCATCCTTTATTATACTTCATTCTAGGCCAGTACAGAAGTCTTTCATACAGAAACACAAGACTCATCAAGCATTGCCTCTGAACCTTAAAATTTCTTAGCTCAACAACTAGCAGGAAGCAATTTGAAGAAAACTATGCTCAAATTCCCAAAATGATTGTTTATAAATGTATGTTTTCAACAAACACAGAAAAAAATTGTAGGCCCATATTTCTATATGGTATGGCAGCTAGGCTATCAAGCCATAGGCCACACCTACAGTAGTCACATACCCTGCCAGACAGGCTGTCACTTCCCTAACAAAGGGTCAGAATGTTGTTTTGCCCGTTTCTTTCTAATCTGGAGGATTCCTGAAAACAGGTGCTAATTCAAGCCTACATGACAGAGCTAGCATACAGAGCAGGAAGATGTGACATCAGGTAGATGTGGACATGACTAAAAACCATTCACCTGGTTGCCTAAAATACAGAATGCTAATGAATTTCCCCCTCAGTTTATGTTTTGGTATTAAGGCTATTTGGAGAATAAAAAAGAAAAATTTTCAGGTTGTGAACTCAGAATTTCATGAGAGATGACCCTCCCAATAAAGCCAAGTGAGTGGTCTCTTTATTCTTGTGCTTCCATGCTGGTCCAGAGAAATAATTTATGGTCCAGATTGCCACCGGACCATGATAAAAAGTGACTGACAAACTGCCCACTTAGGAAAAACAGCCTTTCAAATTTTCTGCTTCATGGAAAAGTCTGTCAAATATTATGGGCCTGATGTCTGAAGGTATATGTATCAGCATTGCAGAAAAATAATATGTTATCTATTGTCCCAGTCACTTATTCATCCCAAGCATTTTAAACTAAGCAAACATAGGCTGGTTTTCAAATGTTCCTGGTTTGTGATTCTATTTCCCATCCAATAATATATTCAGCCTCTTGTGCTCATCTATAATTAAGATATGTAACTGTTAGTGAACATCTTGTTCAGATGGAAGTTCTTGTAATACAAACAGGAGCATGACTTAAGCCAATGACTGTCCTCGGAATTACATATACTTCATCTGTAAGGTTTGATGTAAGAACAAAGAAATAAATATAACGCTAAAAATCAAATCTTCATTCTAGCCAATTTCAATTAAAATAGTTCTTTCATCTTATTTATCTTATGTTGCCAAGTAACAGTTTCAAAGGAACAAATTAAGGACAAATATGGGACCTGATCACTGGTTCATAATTGTCATTACTCAGGATATGTAAGTGCATGGTCAAAAAAAACTGAGATGATAAACAATAAAAAGGAAAAATATTAATTATAATCAAACCAATGATGTATATAATCCAAGATTGTGAGAATAATGCTTCATTGCATTTCTTCTGTCAAGTAATAAAATGTTTAAAGTTGAGAAAACCTGAAACAAATAGGGTGGAATTAGAGATAAAACAAATACAAAACTAGAATTAGTTTGTAAATTCATTGTATTTTATATAGTCATCTGTTTATTGGATTGTCAAAAAGAAAACTGCAGTTTTAATAGAAATCAAGTAAAATAAAATGTATCATGCAAATTAACACAGGAATATTCATAATTCAGAAAAAATATTATTCACTAATGTTAATGTATATAAAAATTTAGAGCTCTTTATATAAAGCTGTCTGGTTCTTTAATGAAAAGATGGCTAAAGCTAGCAGGGATGGATTCCATTATAATAATTCCAGGTTATTTGGGAGCATGATTCCTGAAATTGATTACTTCCATGTCTTACATCTGAAAACAAGTAAACTATATTTGATGACATCTTCATTTTTATCACTCAAATTTCCTGAAGTATACAGAGAATAAAAGGCAAAGTATTGGTTTTTGTTATTGCCAGTGATGTCAAATTATGAGTTATCAAGCCATTTACATTTTGCAAGGCACTTTGACATGTATTGATGTGTCACAACCAAAGTCCTATAATTCTTACTCAGATTTAAGACTTAGAAATAACTTTGGTTTACCTAACATTCTGGAAAATTCCTTAAGACATCGAATTTCCAGTATAATTTGCAAATATACCATATTAAAAGTCCAACTTAAAATACACACACACACATAAGGGGGGAAGTTCAGAGAGAGAGGGAGGGAGGGAGAGAGAGGCAAATTTATTAAACATCTTTTGAGATAAAAATGTTATCAGTGGTCAGACTGAACATTTTATTATGCTGTGAGAATTTCCAATGATAATTGCTTTGCTAAAATATGTTATGTCTAGAGAAGATGAGATGAAATAATTAACAGTTTAAATATTTTTAAAGTCAATGTTTATTGATTATCATGTATATGGGATGTCCTTCTGTCTATGTGTTACTTTTATAGGTTAATGAATAAAGAAAATGGTTTGGCCTATAGCATGGGAGAAGGAAGGCAGATTTAGAGAAAAGCCATGAAGCCACCAGAGATAGACACTGTGAATTTTAACTGGTAAGCCACAGCCACGTGGCTATATACAGATTAATAGAAATTGTTGAATAGAGAGGGTCCCTTTGTTCCATCCCAGCTGCCCAGCTAGCTTACACCTGAAATAGCCACACAAAAACTATATTAATTAAAACTTTGCTTGGCCATTAGCTCTAACTTCTTATTGGCTAATTTTTACACCTAATTTAACCCACTTCTATTAATCTGTGTATTGCCACATGACTGTGGCTTACCAGCAAGATTCTAACCAGCATCTGTCTTAGGCAGAAGATCCATGCTCTCTCTCTCTCTCTCTCTCTCTCTCTCTCTCTCTCTCTCTCCCTCTCTCTCTCTGCCCTTCTTCACAGCATTCAGTTCTATCTTCTCCACCAACCTAAATTCTGCCCTACCAGTCCCAAAGCAGTTTCTTTATTCATTTAATCAATGAAAGCAACACATGAACAGAAGAACCTCCTATATCATTTCCCCTTTTCTGTTTAAACAGAAAGGAAGGCTTTAACTTTAACACAGTAAAATTACATATAACAAAACAGGTATCAAACAAGAATTACAGTTACAATATTTATATATACTTTATGCCTGTACAGTCACCCAAAAGTTCTTCTGTACCATTGGGACATCCATCTTCAGCCAACAGGCCAATAGTATTCAGTAGACTTTTCCATGAAGCAGGAAATTTCAAAGACAGTTCAGTCACTTTCTTCTGTGTCCTTCAGAATATCTTGCAGACTCTTTCATGAAGCAGGAACCACGAAGGAAAAATCTCACCTTTAGGCAAGTTCAGCAGTCATCTCTCTGTGGGTTCTTCCTTTCCAGTTTATGCATCAGTCCAGGCAAGAGCAGTTTCTTGCCCAAATTGCTAGCAAATTCCATAAGGATCTCTTCAATGCCCATCTTCCTCTTAAAGTATCTGGTGCTGCCAGGAGCAGATGTGTCTCATTGTCATGAAAAGTCCTAAGTTATTAAAACATTTTTAATTCCATAGTCTGTAGTCTTTGAAAGATATGAACAATGACTATCTGAAATATATCTATGCACATCTAGAAAATCTAGCTAACATGACTACAAACTTGACTATTGTAGATGAATATCTATTAACCTATATTTCTTAATTATACATTACATTTTTAAATCACTACACAATTACAATACCTTAATCAAGATCAGAAATACATATACATATTACAAAATTGACCTTAAATTTTAATCAATAAATCAAGATTTATACCAATGCAAAATATCCATCTCTATATCAAGAACTGAGCTAAATTAATAGTAAGAGATTAGCCAATAAGAAGCTAAAGCTAATGGGCCAAACAGAGATTTGATTAATAAAGTTTCTGTGTGATTACTTCAAGTCTAAGCTAGCTGGAAAGCAGGGAACCAACAAGCGGACCTCCTCCAACAGATTGGTGCCAATGTGGCACACTAAAATCCACTAAAAAACCTGAGAGAGATTAAAAAGTAATTCTAAAAACAAAAACACAGCATTTAACACAGCTTTTTGCTGTTTGCTGGTAGCATGCTGAGACTCCTTTAAGAGAGGTTTTCCTGATTCAGCTATAACGACAACAACAAAAAGTCATGCAGTTTTGAAAATCAGCTTCCTGAGCCATGCTTCCAGTGTAAACTCTGGCTATGAAGAATTTGAATGGTATTTGGGGGCCTGGGTGTTTCTGTGCCCACTCGGGATCAGGAAGAATATAGGTGAGACTGTACCCATGGCTCAGTGCTCCCTGCCTGGGAGGTGGTCGACTAGGCTTGCACAGGCAGAAGAGCATGGCAGATTCCTGCTGCCATACACAGAGATATTTTCAGGCTGTGCTGTACTCTGCATTGCAGATTTAGCTATTACTCAGATAAAAAGTGTTTATGTGCTGCACGCTCATTCTCAGAATTAAAGTGCTGAGTGCAGCTCTTACCTGGTGGCCTTAAAGGTGGCAGAAATGGTACCTCCACGATTTTAAAAGTTGAAAGTGGTGGAGCCAGCATCCAGAGAAGCTGCAACCAAGCTGCTTACCATTTTAAAAGATCTTCAAGATAGTAAACAATTACAGATGATGCAATAAAGAAAGATTCAGACATAAAAGAACTCTAAATGGGTCACAGTGTTAGATAAATGTATATAGGCTTGAGAGACAGAAGAAAAAAAGTAAAGAGAGGTGGGAAAGAAGTAAATCTTTTAAAAAGTCTTTAAGGAGATAGAGTACACATAATCATAGATTAAAAGGAGTAAAATAAAATAAGCCATGTAAAGATGGACTATAGACAGAGAGTCTGGATTATATATATTAATGTATATTATTTGAATTTTGGAATGTGAAGGAGCTAAGTACAGAGAGACATTTCATTGAATGGGCTGTTAAGCTAAACCAGCATGTACATTACAAAGGTATCTTGACTTCAGAATTTGGATCTAAGGATATGTTGCTTTGAAAAAGAGGTTCTTCTTTGGTTTTCACAAAGGATGAGAACTTGCAGATTCATTCCAGGTTTATATGATTTGATAGACCATGATCCCCAGGAGGTCACTGTGAACACCTTCAGAAAATTACTTCACTCAACTGCAGACTGAAATGATCCTGGCACACAGGATACACCATTAAAGACCTGATTAATAGCACCCCCATACAGCAGGAAGAAGTTTGGAGAGAAAAAACTATGCCCATGTTCCCAAATATTGTTTATAAATAGTCTTTTATATTTAAAGGGGGATATGATACAGGTAGGAATAATTTACATTTGTACAAATTTTGCTTTGTTGATATAAATTTAAGGTCAATTTTGTTATATGTATGTATTTCTGATCTTGATTAAAGTATTGTGGTTGTGTAGTTCATTTAAAAATGTAATGTATAATTAAGAAATATAGGTTAATAGATATTCATCTATAATAGTCAAGTTTGTAGTCATGTTAGTTAGATTTTCTAGATATATAGAGATATATTTCAGTTAAATAAGCATTCTTCATTTCTTTCAAAGACTACAGAATATGGCATTTAATGTTTTAATAGCTTAGGGCTTTTCATGACAATGAGACACATCTGCTACTGGCAGCACCAATCTACTTCAAGAGAAAAATGGGCATTGAAGAGGCTCTTTATGGAGTTTGTTAGCCATTTCGGCAAGAAACTGCTCTTGCCTGGACTATTGCATAAACTGGAAAGGAAGAACCCACAGAGAGAGGACTGCTGAACTTGCCTAAAGGTGAAATGATCCTTCAATGTTCCTGATTCATGAAAGAGTCTGTGAGACATTCTGCAGGCTATAGAAGAAAGTGACTGAACTGTCTTTAAAATTTCCTGCTTCATGGAAAAATCTGCTGGATACTATGGACCTAAAGGCTGAAGATGGATGCCCCAACAGTACAGAAAACTTTGTCCATGAACACCCTTAAAAAATTACTTTGCTTAATAAACAGCAGGAAGAAGTTTGGACAGAACTATCACCATATTCCCAAATATTGTTTGTAAATTTTTTTTATGTTTAAAGGGGGATATGCTATATATATTCGCATTGGTATTGACCTTTGTTTATTGATACAAATTTAAGGTCAATTTTGGTATACGTATGTATATTTCTGCGCTTGATTAAGGTATTTTGATTGTGTAGCTCATTTAAAAATGTAATGCATAATAAAGAAATACAGTTTAATAGAGTCATCTATAATAGTCAGGCTTATAGTGATGTTCGTTAGATTTTTTAGATGTACAGAGATATATTTCAGATGAATAGATATTCTTAAAACCTTTCAAAGACTACAGAATATGGAATTTAAAATTATTTTTTAAGATCTTAGGACTTTAGTGACAATGAGACACAGCTGCTCTTGTCAACACCAATCTACTTCAAGAGGAAGATGGGCATTGAAGAGATTCCTTATGGAGTTTGTTAGCCATTTGAGCAACAAACTGCTCTCACTTGGACTGCTTGATAAACTGGACATGCAGGACCCAAAGAGAAACGACTGCTAAACTTCATAAATGTGTAATGATCCTTTGGAGTTCCTGCTTCATAAAAGAGTCTGCTAGACATTCTGCAGGACACAGAAAATTATGACTAACAAGCTGCCAATATCGGTGGAACTTTCTTTGAAATTTCCTGCTTCATGGAAACGTCTGCTGCATAGTATAGGCTTGTAGGCTGAAGGTGGATACCCCAATGGTACAGAAGAACTTTTGCTGACTTTTCAGGCAGGTGGATGTCTCTGTCAATTCTAGAATTTTAAAGTTACTTACAGTGCACTTCTTGTTTAGTTAGGTAATATTGTATCCTTCTAGAGTCTTTGATAGAGTTAAAGATTAGATATAGTTTTCCTTAGTTATTACAAAAGATAAAGAAGATATAAATATTGCAATTATAATTCTTGCTTTGTAACTGTTTTGTTAAATGTAATTTTACTATGTTAAAATTGAAGCCTCCTTTTTATTTAAACAGTAAAGGGGAAAATGTGTGGGAAGTCCTTCTGTCTATGTGTTTATAGGTTGATAAATAAAGAAACTGCCTTGGCCTATAGCATGGGAGGAGGAAGGCAGAGTTAGAGAGAAGGCATGGAGCCACCAAAGATGGATGCTCTGAACATTAGCAAGTAAGACACAGCCATGTGGCCATACATAGATTAATAGAAATGGGTTAAATTAATATGTACGAGATTAGCAAATACGAAGCTAATGGGCCAAGACATTATTTAATTAATACAGGCTCTGTGTGATTATTTTGGGTCTGAGCTAGCCAGGTGGCCAGGAAGTAACAAGCGGCATTTCTCCAACATCATGGATGCATTTACATTCTGAGAAATTTAGATTACTCTTTAGTTTTCTGAATTGTATGCACTGGCCTTGTTTATATGCTCAGATCTTAACTCAATGCCTGAATCTTAACAACTTTATTGAGGATAAGTTATTTAAAGTTAAAATTAAATTAAAACTAAAGTAACTTGGCTTGGTCCAATATAACATGACTCTATGGCTATAAGAGGAGAAGAAGAAAAAAGATACTCAAAATTTTATTGTTGAGTGTGCTCATTGTGTGCACAAGGTTTCTTTAAAGGAAACCTATGGAGATTACTCCTCCCACATGGAGTTTTTCTTCCTCTTTTCACATTCTATCCAAAAAAATATATAGAATGTTACCATTTAATGAAGACATAGTATTCAGAAAAGAAACCAAACCAAACAGGACAAATGCTACTGACCTGTCCTGTGCTGACTTAAGTGAGACAATCAAATCATTTTCATTTCTCATTGATGGCAGTTTGTCTGAGGTAGAAAATTGATTGGCTATATTGGAGAAAATGTCAAATCAAATATATCCACTGGTGCCTCCCCTGAACTAAATTTCTTTCCCTGTTACCCTCACTAATAAAGAATGTAGAAACAAACACAGGAACTGTTCTCTATGTCCTCTCAAGTGAAAGATATTAAATTCTTGAAAAATTTTATTTCTTGGTTAGGAACAATTCCAAACCAGCACATCTTTCATTTTACTTCTCTGGGTTGTTAAAGAATTGCAATGAAGTATGCATTTTGTTGTTTCCCTAAGTGTGACAGCAAAAGAATTGGCAAAGTTTTTCTCTATAAAAAAATAATTCAAGAATGATATATTAAATATTATAAGATAATCAAAAATGTAACAATTTAAGAATATTAAAATCAGATATTTAAATGTTTCTTAAAATTACTTACACAAATCCAATTAAAATAGTAAAATTCAAATAAATTTTGTCTATAAATTACTTTTTATAGTATTTGTTTTTCTAGAATAACTTCTTTACTCAATAAAAATATAGGTTTAACAGTGTTTTTGACTTTCAATTAAAGATGACAGCTGTATTTGCCAAAACAGTGCAAAACATGCAAGCTGATACATCTAGTTATACAAGCTTTAATAATACTGAAATAAAAATGCATAGTTATTCAATAATCCAAGTAGAATCATTACAAAAGAGTCCAATGGGTTACTATTTTCTAGCTTTGAATCCACATCTCACATTTCACAACTCAGTTCCTGAAGAAAACAAAATGATTAGTATATCTGAAAATAAAACAAATTTTTACCTCAGCAGATGAAAAGGTTAATTCAGACTCAGTTAGCGAGTTTGTAAAACTTGATACTATTCCTTAAGGGAGATTTATTACCTTTCTGGGTTTTTCCTTTTGATTTTGCTTTTCAGAGTTGAATACCTATGCTTCCTCTTATACCATAGTATTTTATTTTTTTTCTTAGGTACTTATATCCTCCATGTGCTAACTGAAGTTTAATGAATTTTTAATGTATATTTAGGGTGACCTTATAAAACTGAGATTTTGTTTCCTAATTTAAAACAAATATTCCTGCCAAGTAATCTCTAGAGTTGTTGCATCAAGGTCATCTCTATTTCTACAAATAGGATAATAAATTGAAGGTTAAGGCCTAAGTAGCTTTTACACTTTATACTTCCATCTATAAATCAATACCTTAATATTGGTAGTGGTATTATTTCAAATATTATTAATTACGTTTATTTTAGTTACAGGAGACTATTATAAATGAAGTAAACATGGATATACTTGACATTAAAAAAAACGTTTTTTGATCTAGCATGACTTAGAGTAAAGAGAACCATTCAATGGTATTGAAAAGTAGATTAGTCAGGTAGAGCTTGCTGTATGCAAAAAAAAAAATACAGCAATGATTCTATTGGATATTTGTCAATGAGAAACCTTCTCAGAAGAAAAAGAATAGTATGGGGATGCTATAAAGCCTGAGTCAAATGTGAGATTATCAAAATGAAAATATAGACATTTTTGTACAATCACAAAATAATGACTACTCTTGTGGAAGAAGATGATCTTCAAACACTCTAAGGAATATTGTGGATCCAATGAAGAAAATTCTGATAATTTTTGTCAGTACTTACTATAGACACTATAGATCCCAGGTATGGCAGTGTTGTACATAAAATGCCACCTCTCCACCACCAAGCTGGCAGTAGGGTACCATACTTATAGGAACAAGGGGTCCTACCACTTTGGACCTCCAATCCTGTCTTCCATAATGAAGTGCACTAACCCATTTTAAGTTTTGTCTCTCAGCATTCATAATCGGACTAAACATTTTGAAACTCATTTTTTTTTGTATTATCAATCACTGGTGGACTTTTAAGACTATGTAGAAAGTGTTGCCCTGTCCATTCAATGTTATATTTCTTATCTACATTTCATCAAATGTACAATGCACTTTCATAGTTGAAAATTTTAGGTATACAGAAAAGTTTAATTTTTCGTGTTTTATGAAAATAACATTCTCTTAGAAATTTGATAAAATCTCCCACTCTATGGATCCCAAATTAGCTTCTATTCTGCTCATGAGGCATGAGTTTCTGATCTTCTGCCTGCATTTTCATCCACTATCTTGGAGAACACTAAATGATGGTCAATAATTTAATCACTGTTATTAAATAGTATTCAGAATATACTTTAATAGCTGTTGAAAAATTAATATACATTAAGCTTTCCATTACTTATGAGACATTTTATCTGAAATTTTACTTGGTCTGACACCAGCTTGACATAATAGTTTTAATACATACTTACTGATAAGCCTTTTTTCTTCTTTCCTTTCTGTCAAATATCTATTTTCAAGGCTTAGTTATGCCAAAAACCAAATAAATTTATTCATTGATTCACTTATTTTATGTACATGAGTAGTTCTACCTGCATATACACATGTGTACTACATGTGTTTCTGCTGACCAGGGAGATGAGAAAGGTATCTGATTCACTGGACCTACAGTTATATAAATTTGTGAGCCTCTATGTGCCTCTGGAACCAAGCCTGAGTCCTTTGCAATAAAAGCAAGTTTTCTTGACCACAGAGTAACCTCTTAAGCCCTGAAGGATTTTTAAAGCTTAAATTTTAATCTATGTTATTTAATATGTTGCTGATTTCCATCATCCTTATTTTGCTAATTTTCAACCTCATTTTTACTTGTTTTTTGTCCTACTTTATTTCCACTTATTGATGTTATTTTAAAATTTTGTATTTTATTTTTGCTAATAAATAACATCAATTACTTATGTAAACTTTTAACAATTATATTTCTTTAATATTTTAACATAGTAAATGGACACAACTTAAAATTTAACAACAATCAGGTTTTAGGCATACAGTTCAGTAATCATGTTGCTCATGTATTCTATTCTCAGAAGTATTTTCATCTTGTAAAAAAGGAAACCATATATGCTTATTAACCAAAGATGATTCATTTCCTCACACTGCAGTTGCTGGCAAGTTCTTTTATATTTTAGGTGTCTGTGGACCTGACTTTTATAGGTAACTGTGTAAGTGGAGTCATATCAGCCCTAGAGAGATGGCAAAGCAGTTTAGCACAATGGCTGCTTTTACAGAGACCCGGGTTTGATTCTCACTACCCACATATAGGTTCACAACTTTCTGTGACTCCACTTCCTGGGGATCAAGTGACTTCTTCTGCCTTACTCAGGACTTGGTATGCATGTAGTACATTCAATCATGGATACACAAAAGATTTGTACATGTAAAGCAAAAAACAAAATAAATATCAGATTGTCATGGTGTTGGTTGTTCTGTAACTGAGTATTTTATTTAGCATAATGGCTTAGATGTTGGTTCATTGATATTGAAGTGTCAGTGAAAAATTTGAACACTGAGTTCCAAGTTATATATAAAACCCACATTTTACTTTATTCGTTATTTGTGGAGAAACTAAAGTTGGTTCTATCTCTTAATGATTTTTAACAGTGTCATTTTGACTTACCTGTACACACAACTAAAAACTCTTCTTTCAATTGTGTAGAACATATATCCAGAAACAGAACTGTTGGATCACAGGCCTCCAGACTTGTAGTAAGAGGCACGCAGCCTGCATCCTTCTGCCCAGCTCCTGGCCGCTGAAATAATTACAAAGAAACTATATTCATTGAAATACTGCCTGGCTCATAAGCTCTAGCCTCTTCTTGGCTAACTCTCACATATTTGTTTAACCCATTTCTAGTAATCTGTGTATCACCATGAGGAGTTGTGGCTTACCAGCATGAGTTTAACCAGTGTCCATCTTGGGACGGAGAAGCATGGTGTCTCCCACATTGCCTTCTCTCTCCCAGCCTTCCGTTCTGTCTACTCTGCCCACCTAAGGGCTGCCCTATGAAAAGGCCAAGGCAATCTCTTTACTTAACCAATGAAAGCAATACACAAATACTGAAGACCCTCCTACATCACAGACTAGTTCCTTGTTTTGTCATAAGAACTTCCATGATGGTATCCAGCGGGGATGCACCATTTCACTAACACTGTACAAGCCTTTCAACTGCTCTACAGCCTCACCAGTATTTAAACATTTAAACCCTCTTTTAGGAAGTTATCCTAGTGAGATTAAGGTAATACTAGCCCTTAAACCTTTTTACTTAATTACAAATTTTACTGTGAGAAAAAGCTGTTTAAATATCCAAGTAACCACAGATATGTTACAATCCAAGTACAGTTAAAGAATCAAGTTAAAATTATTTTGTTATCTGGCCAAGCAGAGGTTAATCTCAACACTCAAGAGGCATAGATAAGTGGACCTCTATAAGTTTGAGGCAAGCCTTCTCTACAAGAAGTAGTTTCAGGATAGCTAAGACTGTAACACAGGGAAACTCTGTCTTGGAAAAAACAAACAAATAAATAATTTTATTGTCATCTCTAATTCTGCCTACTACTTTACATTTATATTTTTCAAAATTCATTTAATAATCAATATACATATTATGTATATATATTATTAATATCTTGGATAACGTTTTCCCTTTACGTTCTTTTAATAGTTTGAACTCTGATTTGTTAAGATCTTAGAAGAAAATTACTAAATAACCTGAGACTATGATTTCTTGCTGAAGGTTATCTTGCTGCAGCATATTGAGGGTAGCATCCTATTTCTTTAAAAGACACTATTGCTGAAACTCAGC
Source organism: Ondatra zibethicus (assembly GCA_004026605.1). Taxonomy (NCBI): domain Eukaryota; kingdom Metazoa; phylum Chordata; class Mammalia; order Rodentia; family Cricetidae; genus Ondatra; species Ondatra zibethicus. The sequence goes on from PVIU01007528.1 coordinate 82,875, forward strand.
TGTGAATGAGAAGCTTCCACTTCTTATGTCTTTTTGGTTTGGTTTTTGACTGACTTTCTATACTCCCACAGCAGTCTTTCAACAAGTAGATTTACGTTATTCACTGGTTCAATCTTGAACTCAATGACTGAATTCTAAAAATTTGTAGGTTTCACTTCTGCTAGTACAGGTGTTTCAACATTCATACTACTTTCTTCAAGAGTTTCTTTAGTTTTTCTTCTGACTGCCTTCTTTGCCTTTAAACAACTCGTTTACATATTTATTTTTTCTGTGAAATGTCTTGAGTAAAATTCTCAGCATTGAGTACTAATTCACAAACTAACTTATCATCTTTAGTGGATAATATATCTACTTGATTAACTTTGAAATATTTCAAAAGTTAAAGTGATTTCATTGTCAAATGTCTTTTTAAAAACTGTGTCATTCCTTTACTTTATTTCTTCTTATATATATTGTGTGTATCTGTCTCTCTCTTTCTGTGTGTGTGTGTGTGTGTGTGTGTGTGTGTGTGTGTTTTGCAATACTAAGGCTTAAATCCAGGGTTTCATTAAGCTTGATAATCAATCCAGTACTGAGCTATATCTACAGCCATTTTTTTACTTTTTATTTGAGTTGTTCAAGTTTTCTTTCAACTCATTCATATAGACTATGAATGTGTAGTCCTCCAGCCTTAACCACTCAAGCAGATGAGAATACAAAGTTGCACTGCCACACCTGGTTGCATCATATTTTTAAACATAAATTCTCTTACAGTGGTCTAGGCAAGTTCATTTTAGATAACCATTAGAGAATTGTTATCCCAAATGTTGATGGATTATGTAAGACACTGCAACTATTCATTATTTTTTTTAAATTGATTGCAAGCTCATTTTAAATATTCAGTTTATTTTTGAATTTTGCTTTATGTTTGCTTTTCCAGGGAGACAACTGTAAGTTGATGCTTTACAAACATGCAGAATTCTTGTGTCTTTGGAAAGAATTCTGGGGTTGTTGATAAAATATCATGTCTAGTTAGTTAACTAGAGCATTTTTACATAGTCTTGGATTGGAAGCTGTGTAGGAATTTCCATTTCTATGTTTCAACTACTTGCTTATATTCTGCTGCAGACTGAATATTTGTTGCACTGCGAAGTTCATTTCAATTTTCTTTGATGTGGTAGTATTAGGGTGCAGGGCCTGTAGACATGAATTTTGTTAGCAGAGTAGAGCCTGAATGAATGAGATTATTGTCCTTATAAAAGGAACTCTGAGGATCCCTCCTCTCTCTTCCATGAGAGGAACACAATCACAGGATTCCTAAAATTTCAATGGATTTGAGACTTTTATGTAGTGTCTAATCTTATAAGTCACATTTAGATAACTCTCTCTTCACTTTATAATTTACAAAACCAATTCTACATCTGATTCCAGATACCAAGCACAATGACAGTATATAGTAGTGGCATTTCATTTGTATTTTAACAAATAAAGCTTGCTTGAATATTGGAAGAATAAAACAGCCACATTGGCCAGTCTTAGAGACCAAACATCAATGACACACCTTTAATTGCAGTAGCCACAATGACACAACTTTAATCTCAATATCTTGCCATAGAAACAAGGTGTTAGTGGTGCGCACCCTTAATTTCAGAACTAGAGAACATTATAAGATTGGAGGAGACAGCTCTCAGTATCAGTCTCAGTCTGAAATTTCCTAGCAACAGAATCACAATTTTTGGACTGAGGTCAAGGTAAGAGCCAGGGGCTGGCTCCCTAGATTTTCTGGTCTTCAGGTTGAACCCTAATATTTGTCTCTGAGTTTTTATTAATCATGTTTTACTCCATCACTTAAACTCATGAGTACAGATGGTCTAGAATTCTAGTTTATCTGAGAGGAAGCAGTCTGTTTACTCAATTTTAAAGGTCTTCAGCATATAGATTTTTAATTAAACCATCTATCATGTCAAAAACTTAAGAGTTGTGAAGATAATTTTATTCCAATTTGATGATGATAAAGTCAGCATTAAACTAAATCATGAAAATGTTGTTCATTCCACTTTTTCTACAAGTTGATTTTGAAAAATATTCACTCGGATACCAAGCTAATATTATAAATGTCATATTCACAAACCATTATTACAAATTCCATATCACAGTTTCTGAAACTTTTGGAATCTATAAATTAAGTTTAACATCTGTTGTAACACAACTAATGCATAACAGGCAATATTTCAGTATAACAATCTTGATTCTTGCTACAGCTTTTCTACTCAGCATTAATTATGAGTGTTTGGGGATTTTATTTTTTCATAGTTTAAATGAAGTGACTGAAACAATATGTGGGCATTTCCAAACATGGATTTTTACTAGTCAAATGGAGAGGAAAAAATAGGATTGATGGAAAGATAGTCAAAGAGGGTAATGACAGGTACGATAAAAAAAGAAAGTTATATACTTCAATTCAGGAACACATGCCACAGATATAGAACCATAAATGTCAAAGCTTGGAGACATGTATTATTAAAGACAAAAAAAAATTTAACAAAAACAGACTGAGTCAAACAGAACTCAAAAGATTTTACCAAATTAATTTAATTCTAATACTGCATGAGAGACATCCCTAAATTACAGAGTTGTGTACCTTTGAGGTAATCCAGATGCACACTTGAATACCAGATTCCGGGGTTCCTTACCATGTTCCCCAGACTCTGGAATCCCATGACTAAATCCCAGGCCTGAGAAAAATGTTAGAAAAATATGAACTTTTTTCTGAGTTCATTTAACCTATTTTCTCATGGACTAAATATATTATTTATAAGCCTAAATGTTATACCAATCAAATTAATGTCATTTGACAGAGAACTGTAAAAGATATATTAAAATTTAAGTGACTTATGAAGAAATAAAAGAGAGAATCAGACATATGCTTTCCCAGTAACTAACGTTACCTTACATTCTGATTTTCATTCTGCCCTAAGAAATAGAATTAATAAAATTTGTTAATGCTTTGAAATCTAAATTGATTCTTATTTTCTCAGAGTACTGAAAGTATTATGTTTTATTTGTAAATCAATAAGAAATGATATTCTTTTACTGTTACATTCATATTATTAGGAATAGACTCATTATGGTAAGTGCAGATTCTCCTACAAACAAAACATCTAACTGTAACAAATATTTTCACGTGAGTGATAAAAAACAATTTAGGCCATCACTGTTCTATTTTCTTAGGTTATTTCAAATCTGCTATCTTTTACTGTCTTGATTAGAAATTATTCTTAAATTCCCAAATAACTAGTTTAATCCAAGTTTCTGAGAAATGTGTGTAAGTTATCACCTGAGCCTGATCATCATGTCTAATAAGTTAAGCCATGCAATTTTTTGTGCCTGCCTTGAGGGGCATCTAACAAGAGAGAGCAAGAGGGAAAATTCTTAGATGGAGATACCTAGAAAGACAAATAAGAATGGCCTTATAAAAGAGTTAATTGTTTAAAATTGCTGTTAATGGCAATAAGATTATTTCCTACCATGAATACATATGGAAGGCATGCCAGAATGTTCTCTGTTGCAAAAAATGAGTGTTGATTTCCAGATTTTTGGCAGCATTTCTTGAAGATTCTCTCTTTTTTCCAATGTATGTCTTGGGCTCATTTATCAGAAATTAGATCATCATAGTTGTGTGTACTTACATTTGGATTTTCTATTATATTTCATTTAAACATGTGCCTGATTTTGTGTTGCTACCATACTCTTCTAATTAAATTGACTGTGTAGTGTAACTTGAAATCAGTTATAGTAATACCTCTTCTCATATGTGTGTTGTTGTTTCTCATGATTCGTTTTACTATATTTGGTGTCAATTCTCATTCCAGATACATTTTAAGATTGTTTTTCTTTTCTACATCTGAGAAGAACAGCTCTGACAAATCATTAAAAAAGGAACCAATACAATGGTGGGAAATTTTTGTCATTTATGTATTTAACTGAGCATTGTCATGAAACCTGCAAAAAATTCAACACCAAGAAATAAATAACCTAATTTAAAATAGGTTATGAACCATGAGAAATAGGTCAGTGGTAAATTGAGGAAGGATGCTTAAAAGAAAATCCAAACTAGCTCAGAATTGAGTATAATAGTTATTTATTTATTAGTTATTTATTTAGACTCACAGATCACAATCCTCTGCTAAAATGGGGAACAGCAAACAAATCCTGCAGCCAGAAAAGAGGCCAGATGCATGATTTACATTGACATAAATAGTATAAGAGACCATCCACAAGTGGGCAGGTACCTTAAAGGATACTAGTGGTAGGAAGTTCTACAGCACCTCTCCCTTTTGTTTAAATAAGAAAGTTCTAAGCCTAACACAAAGTTATATACAATAAGAACAAATATCATATATGAAAATTAGAATTACAATCAGCATAAACAATATCAAGCAAGAAACATATGATAAATGATTCAGTAATTATCCTATCCTAGTGAGTGAAAGTCTTGTATATAAATAACTTGAGCAAGTCATGAGAGGAAAGTAACTACAGCTATCTAGTCTTCAACCCCATTGAAGATTTCACAAGGGAAATAATATTACTTGAGTAAGCAGGAAGTGTAATCAAGAAACTTCCAAAATGTGCAACAAATGACAGAGACAACTGTTTGCCTGGGCAATCACCCAAAGTCTCATTTTCAATGTTGGAGCAATGAACTTTGCCTGAGGACTAGAATAACTGCAGACCATTTTCAGAGGCAAGAAATTTTTCAAAACCATCTTATTCTGTCTTGGCAAGATTTGACAGTCTTTTTTCTTGTATCCTGTTTGTCCTGTCTGGACATCATGCATTTTGTCACTGGTCAATACATGGGCAGATGTTTGCTCAAAGGCCAGTTTTGTCAAGAAGAAAACAAGTTCCAAGTGGAGTGTCTTCAGTGTGCAACATTCTCTAGGGAATAGATCGTTGCTTCCAGGAGCAATCATTTCTCAAGTAAACAGAACACTAATTTATTTAAATGCCATATTCTACAGCTCTTTGAAGTGGTTGAAGATTACTTATCTATGCAAAATACAATCTCTATGAATTTAAAGAACCTGATTAGTCTAAGTATGACAAATGTAGATGAATATTGATCTATAATTCTTAATACACATATAACTTAAAGGCTAAAACTTCATATTAGAATATTAGACAATAAACAACTGTGCAGCAACAAATGACGACAATGCCCTCAAAATATAAACAATATATAGTATCTTGGTCAGAGGTAGAAATGTACATTGCAATATGATAAAAGTGTCCTAAATTTGTATTAATATACAAACATGTTTTAAGCACAGGTAGAAGCAAGCATGCATACAATATGACAAAATAAATTTGCCTAGATATACAAATATTGTATACATAAATAGGAACATATTCAATATAACTTAATATATTAAATTATCAATATGCAATAATCAATACCAATGTAAACTGCCTATAAATAATAGCTCACAAGTATTTGCTCTATTACTCACTATTATTATCAGTGTGAGTAAGCTCACACTGATCTATTATCCCATCCAATTTCTCCTTTTTTTCCCAAAGAGATCACTGAGCCTACATAATTTTCCCCCAACCCCCAACTCTATACCAATTATAATCCACCCCTAAATAATGTCCCTAGCCCTGAGGACAAACTCTGTTTGGAGAAGGGACATCATCTCCTAGAATTACTTCCAGTTGTCATTGAGCTGATGTTCTTCCTATGGGATCCTATGAAAATAAAATTATGGTTAAGTTCCAAGATTACTGTCTGGTATAACTGCAAAGAGTCTCTGGGTATTCTGTAGGGTTTTTTTTGAGGTTCCTATTTGGAGTTTTGGACAGGATGTTGTACAAAAAGTACACCATTTTCCCTAACCAAGTTGGAACCATCTTGAGCAGTTAGTTCAGTAAACAGGACTTACAGTAGCGCTATCAGCATCATGATGTCATATCAACCAGGTGGAGTTGTTGTTGTGAGTCCCCAACTTCTTCTTGGAAATCTCAAAGAGTACTAAAAAAAATTCTTTGTTCATTGTGGAAAATTACACATTAATTATATAGACATATACAGGCATATATATTCAATGAAAGGTATGATAGAGACAAAAAAGATATGAAGAAAAGTAATTTTTTCTAAATTCTTTCTTCTTTCTGTCCCATATCAGATGGGTCTTGATATGAAACAGAAACTCTGAATTTTTCTTTTAACAACATGCTTTGATTTAGAGATGAATAGTGCCATTGTCCAACTCCAAATCCAGCTGTATATATTCATAAATATATATTTAAATGTATATGTTTGATCACCTATCTTCAGAAGTCATATTCAATTTTCTTGATGAAACTTTTAGGATAATTATTTTTCCTTCTGTCAGCATCCAAACATCCCTGGTCTCTTGAATTTTTGAAGACATGGATTTTCCTGTAAAGGCAAGAACAGAACCCTGCCCCAACCCTTATGAGGTTTTCTTACAACTTTTATGATTGTCACCCCTGTGGACAAGCTGCCATTTCTATTTCTCAAGTGGTTTCTCATTTTAAAACTGAATTTTTATTACTTTTAATAGTATCCATAGTTTTCTTCTCCTGTGGAAACAAGAGCAAAACACCTTCCCCAATGCAGCATATCTCCTGGCTTCTAATGTGAGGTCAACATATCTTTAAATACACTGGCTTACTTAATGCAGAAGACTTTTCTATTATCCAATGTCTCTCAGGTGCTGTTGTCCCTTTCTAATAATTGCAAAGAAAATTCAAGGTTAATAAATCATTATGCAATCTTTTTCTGGGGGTATTTTCCATCCCTTTCTATTTGTTTAACATGTCCTTTATAGTCTGATTTGATCTTACTTCAAGTGCCTGACCTGTAGGATTGTGTGGTATACTTAAAATAAGCTTCATATTATAATAAGCAAAAAACTGTTTCATTTTCTTAGAGAAATATGCTGGACCATTATTTGTCTTTTTTTGTGCAGGTATCCCCATGATGGCCATAAATTCTACTAAATGTGTGTTTACTGAATAAGCCTTTACTGAGCTTAAAACAGTGAAAACTTGAAATAGTTTCAATGGTGTGGTGTACATATTTTAATCTTCCAAATTCTTCAAAGTGAAACACATCCATCTTCCAGATTTCTTATTTTCTGAGCACCCTTTGGGTTATCCTCTGCAGGTAGTGGTGTTTGGTTATAGAAAGAGCAAGTAGGACATCCTTAACTTGTTGCCATGTAATAGAAAACACTTTCTTTAAACCTTTGCTATTGACATGATGTTTCTTATGAAAGTCTGAGGCCTTCAATACACTTGCAATCAGTAATCAATCAATTTTTGCATTACCTAGTGGTAGAGGACCTGCCAGACCTGTATGGGATCAGATGTGTGTTATGTATTTGGGAAAAACCTATTTCTGATTATATCTTAAACCTTTATGAATAATGATGTCAATTATGTGTTATCTGTTATAAATTCAGCAGTTTCAACATGCAAAACATCTCTTTCTGCATATTGTGAATCAGTAACTATATTAAGAGGTTCTTTAAAATCACTTACCAAAGTAAGAATAGCATATAATTCTGCCTTCTGCACAAAATTATAAAGGCTTTGTTCCACCTTACTAAATTCTTCTGATTTGCAACCTGCCTTGCCTGATTTATTTGCATCAGTATAAAATGTACAGGCTTTAGTTCTTGGAGCATCACATACAGTTCAGGGAAGAAACAAAGATGTTCTATTTAAAAGGTTAAGTATTTAACTTTTGGGATTATTGCTCTTAATTTCTCTCAAAATATTAGCACAATCTCTTTGCCATGGTTCATTGTTTTTTCATAACTTTTTTATTTCATCAGTAATAAAAGGCACTATAATCTCTGCTGGGATTAAACCTGCTAATTGATGAAATCTTAATTTACCTTTTATAATTAATACAGTGACATTTTCCACATACATTTTTAGTTTTTTCCTTGGTTTATGTGGTAAAAATATCCATTCAAAGATAATATCATCCTTCTGTATGAAAATTTCTGTTGAGAAATTCTGGAGGACAATATGTGGTGTAGGAGGGTCCTTCTGTATTTGGGTTGCTTTTTTTGGTTAATAAAGAATCTGCCTTGGCCTTCTGATAGGGCAGGACTTAGATAGACAAGATAAAGAGAAGAGAATGCTGGGAAGG
>PVIU01007529.1:0-90972 GCA_004026605.1 Ondatra zibethicus
TGTGTGTGTGTGCAGATGTATGTTAGTGTGCATGTGTGTAAAGAGTCAGGGCCTGAGGATATAGCTCAGTGGAAGATTGTCATGCACAGGCCTTGGATTCTGTGCCTAGCAGGGAGCATGTGTGTGTGTGTGTGTGTGTGTGTGTGTGTGTGTGAGTCTTTGGAGAAGTATTAGAATGAGTATTAAGTCATCTCCATCCTTCCCCCTTTCCAAAGGTTTGAATTTGTGACCAGGACTTTGATCTTCTGTTGTTGTTTGTTTTGAAACAGGGTCTTTCTATGTAGTCCTGGCTGTCCTGGAGCTTGCTAGGGAGACCAGGCTGGCTTCAGACTCACAGAAATCTTCCTGCCTCTGCCCGCTGCCTGCTTGGATTAAAGGCGTGTGCTACCATGTCTGACCCACAGCCTTTGTCTTTAACCTGTTCATAAAACACTGGCTAGGATCCAAACAGGCTGTTTTCATGAGATCTGACCTGGATTTTTCATACCTGTGGGTGACAGGCACAGGACGTGTTCACATACTTCCTCTCACCCGGCTAAGTTGGCTCTGGTAGAGGTTTTTTTTTTTAAAAAAAAAAAACAAACAAACAAAAAACCTCGGGATTCAGCCCTGGAAATTGGATCCAGGAGCCATGCTGCTGTAATCTGGTTCTCTCCCCTAGCCTGGACCATGCTGCCACGGGAAACCTACTGTTCCTGGTCCTGGTTGTCTGTGGGGTCACTCAGGGGGTCTCAGGGACCAAACTGAACTGTGGTGGTGTGGCAGCTTCCCGGAGCTCTCCCTCCTGGCTCTTTAGGCCTTATCAGCCTGGAAGTACTTCTGCTACTGCTTCCTGCCATTGTTTCCCGTTGGTCATTAGGGGAAGGCCAGTGCCCTGCTGCAGCGGCTCACAGCTATCCTGGTGCAGAGGGCTGGGTTCTTGGCCACAGCTTGGGCTTTATCTCCCTGACTGTGGGGGACCTTTCAGCCCCTGGGCTACTTGACAGCAAGACTGCTGAGGGCCTGAGTCTGTCCATCCAGTGGTTGCTGAGAACATGACCTAGGAGTGCTGGAACTATTGAGCAGTGACCAAGTTACTCAAGAGACCTTGGAGAGACAGCCCCTATCCGCAAGAGGAAGGTATGGCTCAGTCGTGGGAGGGAGGTACAAGGCTGACCCTTGCCCCTGAGGGCTGACTGGGGCTCCTATGCCTGGAGCAGAAGGGGTTTGTTTGGAGAGGTGGTTCGAAGCTAGCCTGATTCTAATGTCCTTTCTCTTCTCACTGCTGAATTCTGCTCTTCTTGCTGAAGAGGCTTTCCGGCCTGGCAGGACTTAGTTGGGACTGACAGTCACTTTCCCCTCCCTTCTTGGGTACCAGCTGGGAGCCACTGATGCTCCAGGGTGCTGGGAGGACGAGGGAGAGGGGCACCTGCTTTGTGACCCAGTTTGGGCCATATTAAGGAACAAAGGGTTCAGGTCACATTCATGAGATACTGGATTTCTCCCTCTTCGTTGGTTTGAATGGGCATTATGTAGGAAGAGTGATTCCCTGGCGGCTTCGGGTGGCACAGTCTGTGTTTCCTGTAACTTTCTTCAGAAGAGAAGGGCTGGGGCACAGGCTCTGAGGGTTGGGGCACTGTGCTCTGTCAGCCAAGATTGAGTCCTGTCTGGTGGGCTGTGGCCTGAGGCACATTGTAGAGAAATTTCCTCAGGTCCAGGGCTGTTAGACCCTTGTCCCCTTGTCAAGGCCATTCAGCAAACATTGCTTGAGCTTGTACTGGGTGCTGAGTGTCCTTGCAGAGCCTGGGGACATTGGTGAGAGAGACAGTCCCTGCTCTAAAGGTGCTCATGGCCCAGGGCAGAGGACCAATAAGTATTCACTGGTGGCCTCTGACTGGTCTGCGAGCCTGGGTTCTGATGGTAGCAGCAGATGAGCCAGCTCCTTCTCTTCCTAGTTGGGTGCCCAGCATGGTGACTGAGTGGCATTATGTTTCAGCTGCTGAAGGGCTGTGGGGACACAGGATGCCAGGCTAGCCAAGAGGACAGGGCTTTGGGGACCTGGGATACCAGGCTAGCCTGGAGGATAGGAGAAGAGAGACAGAACTTTCTCACCCCAGGTAGTCCTGTCTGGAGATGGTGCCCAGCAGTGTAGGGTAGGGCACACCCAGATTGTTGCTTTTAGGCCTGGCACTGCCATTAGAACATTTTGGGCACTAGTTCTCCATGTTCAAGGGAGGTATGGGGAGCCGGGGAGACACACACACACATACACACACACGCGCACCATTTTTATTTATTTTTTCTTTGAGACAGGGTTTCTCTGTGTAGCTCTGACTGTCCTACAACTTGCTCTGTAGACCAGGCTGGCTTTGAACTCACAGAGACCCACCTGCCTCTACCCCCTGGGTGCTGGGATTAAAGGCATGCACCATCATCACCAGGCAAGGATCCATATATATATATTTGGCTTAAGAAAATGCCACATTGCTGGATGCGTTGACAGTAGCTTGGCCCAGCAGCCATCATCTTTCTGGGCAGTGAGAACCAGCTCATTTCTTTTCCCTTTTTTTTTTTTCAGATGAATCGTGCCAGGTTTGAGATCTGGCTGCTTGCTCTGGTCCTCACCTGGCCAGGTAGGTACCCAAATGCTTTATTTCCTTACCCTTGCCCAAGGCTACTGGGAGCATCTCCTTCCAGGATTCAATACATGTGTCGGAGCTCACTCTGTGTTAGATTTGTGACTTTAAGTCAGTGGTCGCCTTCTATGACAGTTATAGTGAACATCCTGTTTCTGACTTATGCCCCCCTACCTCTGCCAGCTGAATATCTGAAGGGACAAGGTGGCACAGAAGTGTCCCATGTGACGGGAGCACAGAACGGGAGAGGCAGAATCTAAGCCTTGTAGACAGTTTTCATTTTCATGTGGTCATCTTAGTTGAACTTCTCATAGCATAGATGAGGGGGGTGCTGGTCAGAGAGGAGTCCCACAGAGCCAGCGTCAGAGGACTGGGTTCTAGGCCTCCCTCCCTGCTTCTCACTACACTACTTGTTCTACCTTTCTTCCCTCACTGAGACTCAGAGTTTGGGAATGGCAGTTGTGCCTTCTGACCGTGTGCCATGAAGCAGAGCGAAGAGATAACTGCTGGAACGCCCAGTGATGGACCACGGATGTCTCTAACTCCTCTTGTGTTTGCTTCTCTAGTCTTACAATTTTCCTTTTTTATAATTTAAAATTGTTGATTATAAATTCACACTCATGGTACTCAACTGCTTTTCTTTCTTTCTTTCTCTAATTTTTTAAAAGAAAACAAACTATTTTTTTTCATTTTACATATCAATTCTAGTTCCCTCTCCCTCCCCTCCTCCGATTCCCTCTACCTATCCCTCCCTTCCCCCATCCATTCCTCAGAAAGAATAAGGCGCATTGCTAATGGGCAACATTGCCTAAGTCAGTAAGTTTCACTATAATGAATATATGTTCCAGAAGATGGTTGCTCCATTATTGTCCTGAGTCTGGGGTCATGCTCACAGGCAAGGGTAAACCTCATATAAAACGGAAAATTCTCCCTTGTTTCTATTTTCTGTCAGTCGCAATCTCATTTCTATGAGCCCAGAGAGCTTTGGGCTGATGGTCACATCATGCTTATTTGTGCTATCTTCCTTCAGGGACCATCTGCACAGAAAAGACTCAGGACCGCCCATTGACGGCCCGATGCAGCCTCTTTGGGGATGACTTCATTAACACTTTTGATGAAACCATGTACAGCTTTGCTGGAGGCTGCAGTTACCTCCTGGCTGGGGACTGCCAGAAACGCTCCTTCTCCATTCTTGGTGAGTCCTGGATTCTCATGGCAGGATTTCAGAACAGGGGCAGCTGAGATGGGGGAGGGTTCCAACTCTCACGACACACCAGAGATTAAAGGTAACTGCTGAGAATGTAGAGGGCAGTGGCCTTCCCATGACACTTTCCCTAGAGGAAATGGTCTTCCCATGATGGCACCTTCCTTGAGTCTGGTGTAGTGGTTGTGTCCGTTGCTGTGGGTCCAGACAACATTCTAGGAGTTCAAAATTACAGAGAAAAAGGATGACATCGAAGAGCTTTGAGACATGTGGAATTCAGAATTAAGAGGTTGAATACTGTTGTTTTATCTTTGGCACAGAGACTGTACCTTAATCTTCTGCTGTTTTAGTCAGCAATTGCGACTCTGCCATTACTGGCCTGCTTCTCTGGCAGCAGCCCAGCCGCTCAGGCCACAGCCTGGTGGGAATTTTATTTCCACAGGCACTGAGTCTGCCAGTACTGCTAAAGGTAGCTTGAACTAAATCTCTATCGTTCTGTTTATTAATTAGACTTGAGATTCAAAGGCTGGGGTGAAAACTTGCTAGCTCAGAGAGGTTGAGTAGTACCTAGCTAACCTTTTCTCCTTGCTGGCATCTCTAGAAAAAGTGTCCTTCTGTTCTGCCAAAACAAAAAAACTGGGCCACTCCAACTCCCTCTCTGCTACTTCCTGTGCATCTCTCTATCTCTCCTGGGTGCCCTCTGTTGCTCTATGATTGCTTCTGTCAACAAGTTGCTAACTCAGCTTCCTGACCCAAGATTAATTTTATTTAATTAATGCAAATGTAAACTCGGGGTTCATAATGTGAGTGAATATCCCCCAACATTTTCCCCATTTGTCTAAACAAAAAGGAAAGGTTTTAACTCTAACTCAGTAAAACGATATACAATAAGAACAATTATGAAGGAAGGATTACATTCACAATGTCTAGTCCATTTATATTTGGCAAATTCAAAGAAACTATTATCTATTCTATCTTAGTGATTCCAAAGTTTTGTGCATAATTCACTTTCTATTATAATGTATATTACTAATCCAAAACTATTTTCTTAGACCTCAAAACATTTTCTTAAACAGTTTAAGCTTTTATGCCTCTCAACCTTATACACTTTATACCTCTTTTGTGAGTTTCTTTTCTGAATTTGGTAACAAGGAAAACTGTAACTTTATCTTGTTATCAACTTCACTGAAGACTCAAGAAGGATATAATATTACATGAGTAAACAGGAAGTGCAGAGCAAACATCTTCCAAAACTATAGAAATGACAGAAACAGCTGGCTGCCTGGATTCATTTTCATGTGGTCATCTAGTTGAACTTCTCATAGCATAGATGAGGGGGCTGCCGGTCAGAGAGGAGACACTACTGCATTTACCTTTGTCCTACAGGCTTAGACTACCTGACAGACTTTTCTGTAAAACAGCAGTTTTGAAGGACTGTCCTACTTTGGCAAAGTTTGACAGTTGCCTTCTTTTGTGTCCTACTCATCCAATTTAGACAGCATACTGTCAGCAATTGAGGCAAGGGCAGTTTCTTGCCCAGTGGCTAACTTTGCCACAACCAAAGCAAGCTACATATGGAGGTTCTTCAATGTCATTATCCTTTTATGAAGTGAGACAGATGTGTCTCACTGTCACGGGTTATTAAAATATCTTAAATGTCATATTCTATAGGTCTCTGAAGTGTTTGAAGACCACCTATCTAAAATATATCTGTTTAACTTTGAAAACATATCTAACTTAACTGTAAGTTTGATTATTATATATGACTAACTACTAACCTGTATTTCTTGTAATGGTTTGTCCTGTCCCTTTAAGAGACAAGCCCTGCCCAGTCCCCTCCCCTTCCACTGAGGCAAGCAGATCTTCCTTCCACTTCCAGCCCGAGTTTCTTCTTTTCCTTTCCTCTCTCTCTCTCTCTTTCAGAGATAGCTTCTCCTCTCCTTTCCCCACTCTCCATTCTGAGGTTAACATATCTTTAAAATAAATAGACTGATTTAATTCAGCAGCTTTTCTATTATCCAATGTCTCTCTGCAGTCCTTGTTCCTTTTTCATTAGCATTAAAAAATTTAAAGTCAATAAAGTACTGTGTAATCTATCTCTGGGGTATCTTAATTACTCCTTTATGTTTATTTTTTTAAATTTATTTACCTTATGTGCATTGGTGTTTTGCCATGGGTGTCAGGTCCCCTGAAACTGGAATTATAGGCAGTAGCGAGCTACCATGTGGGTACTGGGAATTAAACCCTGGTTCTCTGGAAGAGTAATCAGTGCTCTTAACCACTGAGACATCTCTCCAGTGCCCTCCTTTCTGTTTATTAAGCGTATCTTTTAAAGTGAGATTAGATCTTTCTATAACTGCTTGTCCTGTAGGATTGTGTGGTATACCTGTAATATGCTTCATGTTGTAATATGAAAAAAGTGTTTCATTTTATTAGAGACATAAACTGGAGCATTGTAAGTCTTAATTTGTACAGGTATCCCAATGATGGTCATAACTTTTAATATGTATAGTTACAGAATCCTCCTTTTCAAAATTTAAAGCAGTTGCCTATTGGAATAATGAATATGTATCTATGGTATGGTACATATATTTTAATTTTCCAAATTCTGAAAAATGAAATACATCCATTTGCCAAATTTCATTTCTTTGAGTACCTTTTGATATACTTCTTGCAGGTAATGGAATTTGATTATACAAAGAACAAGTAGGACATTTTCTTGTAACTTCCTTGGCTTGTTGCCAAGTGATAGAAAAATCTTTTTTCAAACTTTTGTTGTTAACATGGTGTTTCTTATGAAATTCTGAGGCATCTAGCACATTTCCTACCAATAGCTGATCACTTTCATCATTAACTTGTGCTAGAGAGCTTGGGTAGATCTGATATGTGTTATATACAAAGGGTGATTTCTAGTTTTGATTAATCATTATAGTTGAATAAATTACTTGTTGTAGAGCCTGGGTAGATCTGATATGTGCTATATACAAAGGGCAATTTCTATTTTTGATTACTCATTATATTAGAATTAACAAAGTTAATTCTAAATCATCTGGAATAAGTTCAGCAATTTCAATATGTAAAATAACTCTTTGCATATTGAGAATCTGGAACTATATTAAGAGCTTCTGAAGACTCTAATAATACCATGAGAATAGCATATAATTCTGATTTCTGAATGGAATCATGAGGGCCTTGAGCCAGTTTACTTAATTCTCCTGAGAATAATCTACCTTTCTTGATTTATTTGCATCAGTATAGAATGTAGGGTTTCCAGAAATTGGTGTTCCCTGTACATTGTGAGGAAGTATCCAATTATTTCTCTTTATAAACTGAAGTCTCTTGCTTTTGGGATATTTGTTGCTAATCTATCTCAAAATTGCTGCAAGCTCTTTGCCAGTGTTCATTTTCTGCCCATAATGAGTAAATTTCAGCATTAGTAAAAGGTACTACAATTTTTTCTGGGTCTATTCCTGCTAATTGATGAAGTCTTAATTTTCCTTTCAGAATCAATCCAGAAACCTTTTCTACATAGGCCTTTAATATTTTTACTCTTTGTGTGGTAAAATATCCATTTGAAGATATTGTCTTCTCTCTGCATAAGACTTCCTGTAAGAAAATGAATAGAAGGTAAAATAACCACACTACAGTGAGCTCTGGCTCGCCACATGTGTATTCTGTAATTTCTTTTCTACCACAGTCAGTTCTCTCTCAGCTTCAGCTGATAGTTTATAGTTTTCTTGCACTATTTAAGTCCTTATCACCTCATAAAGTTTGAAATAAATTACTTAGTTCTTGAGCTGTTAATCCAATTGTGGGCCATAGCCAGTTAATTATCTCCCAGAAATTCTTGAAAATCATTAAGTGTTCATAATTGATATCTCCTGATTTGTACTTTCTGTGGTTGAATTTTCTTTCTTTCTTTCTTTCTTTCTTTCTTTCTTTCTTTCTTTCTTTCTTTCTTTCTTTCTTTCTTTTCTTTTTGGTTTTTCGAGACAGGGTTTCTCTGTGGCCCTGTGGTTGAATTTTCTAAAACCTATCTTATATCCTAAATAATTAATAGAATCTCCTCTTTGTGTTTTTTCAGGAGCAAATTTGTAATCCCCAACAAGGCAAAATTCTTTTTACTTCATCAAACATTTTTCTAAAGTATCTGTCTCTGAATCAGCTGATATCATCCATATAGCGGTAAATTATAGATTGAGGAAACTGATTAAAAATTATTTCCACTGGCTGTTGTACAAAATATTGACACAAAATAGGGCTGTTTAACATCATTTGTGAAAGAATTTTCCACTGATATCTTTTAACAGGCTGAGAATTATTATAGGTAGGCACTGTGAAGGCAGGTTTTTCTCTATCCTGTTCTTGCAAAAGTATAGTAAAAAAGCAGTCCTTTAAATCAATCACTATGAGAGACTGTCCTTTAGGTAATAAAGAAGGAAATGGAATTCCAGATTGTAAAGGGCCCATTGGCTGAATCACCTTATATAAGGATTTAAATCTGTTAAAATTCTCCATATGTAGCTTTTGGAGCCTGTCCTGGTACTCACTCTGTAGCCCAAGCTGGCCTCAAACTCACAGAAATCTGCCTACCTCTCCTTCCCGAGTGCTGGGATTATAGGTGTGTGCCACCACTGCCTGGCCCAGATTTCTTTTTAATCACAAATATAGGAGAACTGGTTGATTCTTCATTATGTTGGCATTTAGCTGCTCCTGTACCAGCTGTTCTAATGCCTGTAATTTTTCTGATGTCAAAGGCCATTGTTCCACCCAAGTAGGTTTGTCAGTTAGCCATTTTAAAGGTAGGGTTGTTGGTACCTTTGAAAGATCAGAAGCTGTCATGCCCTGCTCATATACGACCTGAACAATTGGTCACTGTCCTTGATAATACATTTTAATATTTTTCTCAGAAGCATATGTTAGTTTGAAGTTTGCTTTTGAGATTGGAGGAATGTTAATATATATTTTCCATTGTTGCAACAATTTACATCCCATAAATTTATTGCTATGTTAACCACATATGGTTTTAAGTTTCCTATCTGTCTTTCTAGTCCTATACACTTGACCCATCTTGCACTTTGTTATACCTGAGATAAAGCTTCAGTTCCTAGAAGCTGAATATTTACCTCCTGAAGAGTTTAATCTGGATGCCAAGATTTTGGTGAAATTATTGTCACATCTACATCTGTGTATACAAAACCCTCAATTTAAATACCATTTATCTGTATTTTTAGCTTTGGTCTTTGATTATTTATAGAAGTTTGCCAAAATATTTCTTTTATGGTCTCTCTTGAAAATTTCATTTGATCTGCTGAAGCTGTTCTGTCATCTAGAGCAGTGTGGTCTTTAACAACAGGCATTTAATCTTTTAGTTGCTCTGCAGAGGGGTTTCCCCAAAGCTGACAGGGTATGATTGAGCCAAATTTGATATTGGGACCTGCAAGTAGCTCCCTAAAGTGTCTCCCAATGTTGAAGGATTACCTTGCCTGTCTCATATTGCTTTGCATTCATTAGTCCAATGTGACCTTTGCATATTCCAGAAGGCTGGAGACTTCTATTTGGATTATCTCTAGGAAAAAACATGACTTCTAGGAATGACTTGCCTACAATCCCTTTTCAGATGACCTTGTTTACTACAATTAAAACATTTGACCTTTTGAGTTTTCCTAAAATTTTTAGAAATCACTTCTACCCAAGTATCATTGTAAGTATGAGATTCAATATCAACCTTATTTCAGATCCATCCATCTATGGGTACTGATTTTTCCTTTAAAGACCTAAATCACCCTTATGCATTCTGAATTACCATTTTAAAATCCAAAGATTCAATTAATATTTTCTAACTTCTGGTCTGATATCATTCTATTTACAGCTAAGGTCAAGCTTTGCAAAAAAAAAAAATCAGTGAAAGCTTCTTTTGGGCCTTGTATAATTTTAGTAAATGACTCAGTTTTCTTTCCTGATTCTTCAACCTTCTCCCAAGCATTCAAAGGTGCTATACAGTATAGAATCAAAATGGGATCATTAAATATAGACTGTCCTTGCAAAGCAGCATGCTGGCTCTCACTGAGAAGCTAGTCTTGGGAATTTTCATTAGTTCTAGCCCTACCTCATTGTTCTATGGCATAGCTTCCTCTCTCCACCATGTTTTGCATTGTAACTGAGGACCAACTTCTAGTACTGCTGTAACTAAGTATTTCCAGTCTTGGGGAATAATTCTGTTCCTAGTTGCCCATGAATTTAATTTCTGCTTCACAAAGGATAAACACATACCATATTAAAAGACCACTTTCTTTTTCCTTTTGGCATTTTTGAGACAGGGTTTCTCTGTAGCTTTGGAGGCTATCCTGGAACTAGGTCTCGTAGATCAGGTTGGCCTTGAACTTACAGAGATCTGCCTGTCCCTACCCCCCTAGTGCTAGGATTAAAGGTGTGTGCCACCACTGCCCAGCTAGGACCACTTTCTTAAATCTCTTCAAATCTAACATTTCTACAGAATTCCAGGTAACTTCTGCATAGCCTTGGGGATGCCTATCATCTGGTGGTCATTCTTGTATGGCAACTGGATGAATTAATTTTGGTGTTCTAATAACCTAAGTCTGTTCCTCTTCAGTTTCATAATGCAATTGAGTAGTAGGTTTTGCTTTAAAGTCCCCCATTTGCATCTTTTTCTTATTTTTATTAGTAGGTCTTTCTAAAGCTTGTATCTTATGAATAGTAAGTCCTAAGACTTGTATCTTATCAGCCAAATTTTTTTTATTTTCATTAATAAGTCTTTCTAAGGCTTGTATTTTAGTAGTTAAATTATTATATTTGACAATTTTCAAACCACTTTTTTATGATTTTTAAATTTTTTTAAAAAAATTTAATTCTCAAACTACATTTTAAAGAATAAATATTAATTACCAAACTGATAATTGCAATCAACAATATGCCAATCTCAGGTAAGTCATTTACCCCCTCATTCAAATTTTCCTTTATCAAACCATCCGTAGTAGCATAAAAGGGCCCTAGAGCCCTGCATTGTGATGTTCCCTATTTTTAACTTGGGAAAGGTTTTTCTTTTTAATATTATTTAACTCTCTCCTAAAGGACTTCCCAGGCATCTCACCAAATCTGCTGACTTCTCGGTTTGTCTGTGGTGTCAGTGACAAACTCGGGCTCCGTTTGCAATTTCCAAGCATGAGCCTGCCTTCCAGAGGCCACAGCAACTATGGCAGAGCCAGCTGGTGTGACTTCTCTGTCCGTGTGTTGGTGCCACAGGTTGAAATGCCAAATGTTGTTTTATCTTTGACACAGTGGCTGTGCCGTAATCTACTGCTATTTCAGCCAGCAATTGTGATTCTGCAATTACTGGCCTGCTTCTCTGGCAGCAGCCCGGCTGCTCAGCCACAGCTTGGAGGGAATTCTGTTCCCACAGACACTGACTCTGCCACTGCTGCTAAAGGTAGCTCGAACTAAATCTTTATCATTCCGTTTATAAACAACACTTGAGAATCAAAGGCTGGGGTGAAAACTTGCTAGCGCAGAGAGGTTGAGTAGTACCTAGCTAACCTTCTCTCCTTGCTGGCATCTCCAAAAAAAAGAGAGCTTCCTTCAGCTCCACCAAACAAAAGAGCCTGTGCCACACCAAATCCTTCCCTTCTATTTCCTGTGCATCTCTCTATCTCTCCCAGGTGCCCTCTGATGCTCTGTGATTGCTTGTGACTAGTTGCTAACTCAGCCTCCTGACACAAGGTTAATCTTAACTAACACAAATGCAAATTCAGGGTTCAAAGTGTGATTGAATATCTCCCAACAGAATATTTCCTGAGTTGCCAGAGAACTGCCAATAGGTCTACCTGTGTTGTGTCTGGATTCTCGCTGCAGCTGTGGGAAGTAGGTGTAATCATCTCTGTTTACAAATGAAGGCCTGCTTCCAAAGAAGGCTGTTTCATCTTTCCTAGGAGGAGCTGGGTCCCAGTCTCAGTCTGTTCAAGTTGAAAGGCGCTCCCTCTGCACTAGGGAGAGAGCATGCTCCCTAAAGTCGGAGGCAGTGACAGAGAACTAGGGTATGATGTCCCACTCTAAGAACTAATCTGCCCTGATGTGTGAGGTGGGGATGCTGTAAACCCAGCAGAGGGGTCCTTTGCCTTGGGGATGTGAGGTGACAGACAGATTTGCATCGTTAAGAAAACACTTTCAGGAACCTGTTAAAACTGGGAAGAAAGGCCTTGAGTTCAAGAGGGGGGGTTTTGTGGAAGGGGAGAATGAGAGAGGGGGTCAGACTCCAAAATTCCACAAGGAAGGAAAGGAAGATGATTTTTGGAGTCAAGGATTTGTGTGAAGCCCTTAGAGGAACACTGCAAAAAGGCGCATCTGGATAAAGGGTTCTGGTTAAACCCACTCGAGAGGATTCCTGGTAAAGACCAGCCAGAGTGAGACAGGGAGGGTGGGGGATTAAGATTGGAGCATCTATCTTTGAACACATATCAAGGGTGAGGAATTTTTCTAAACTTCATTAATTAATAAGAATAACAATAATTGTTATCATTAGTGCACATGTGTGCATGTGCGTCTACATGTGTGAGGGTACCATGGTTCATGTGGAGGTCAGGGAATGACTTTCAGAAGCTGGTTCTCATCTTCTGCCTGGTTGAGGCAGGGTCTCTCTTGTTGTTTTTGCTGTGCTGTGTATTCCGAGCTAGCTGGCCCCTGAGCTTCTGGGCCAGTCTCCTTTCTAGCTCCACTTCTCAAATCACCTTAGGAATGCTGGGCTCACAGATGCACACCCCTACATCTGGCTTTTAAAGGTGGGTTCTGGGGCTGGAGAGATGGCTCAGCCGTTAAAGGTTAGGCTCACAACCAAAAATATAAAGGTGGATTCTGGGGCTCAAACTTCTGTCTGTAGGCTTGCACAGCGGGTGTTTTTTCCTTTTTGAAACATCTCTTCAGTCCTTTTTTTCCCCCAAACTGTCCCAGTGGGGTTCCCCTAGATTTTGGGCTCTATGGGTAAATACCAGGGCAGACTCCAAGGGTAGGACCTCGTCTAGAGAGAGCTGAAAGGATCCTGACACAAGGTTGGCAGCATGCGGGACCTTGTTGACACCTGGGTTGGAGAGCTCCCGTGGTGGCTTCTCCGTCAGTCATGCTGTGGATTCCCGTGCCGTTCTCTGGACCCAGCACGTGTTAAGCTGTTTGGAAGCGTGGGAGGCCGACTGCGGCTGTGGCTGTGAGGGTCCCCTGATTCGGTGTGGCCCAAGCCGGGCTTGAAGTGGAGCGTCTCCTGCTTTAACCTTTGGAGCGGTGGGGTTATAGGTGTGCACCAACTCTCCTAGATTCTCCAGCTTCTGAGATGCTCTCCAGTTTTCTGTTAGCAGGTGCTGGAGTCATCTGAGAGGGGGGAATCCTCAACTGATAAAAGGCCTCTCTAAGATCCGGCTGTAGGGAGGCCTGTAGGGCATTTTCCTAATCAGTGATTGATGGGGGAGGGGCCACCCCCTTCAGGGTGGTGCCACACCTGGGCTGGTGGTCCTGGCTTCTATAAGAAGATGGGCTGAGCAAGCCTTGAGGAGCAAGCCAGTAAGCAGCTGCCCTCCATGGTCTCTGCATCAGCTCCTGCCTCCAGGTTCCTGCCCTGCTTGAGTTCCCGTCTTGACTTCCTTTGATGACAAACAGTGCTGTGGAAGCGCAGCTCACTCTTCAGTCACGGTGTTTTGTCGCAGTAATAGAAACCCTAAGACACTCTCTCAGGCTATTTTCACACGTGTTCTCCTGCCTCTGCTAGCAAATCTGTCACAGAATGCTTTTTTCCCCGTGTTCCCTGTTTTCTAGGAGTACCCCAAGGGCAAGGACAGTATCTTGTTCCTCTTTCTTTTCTGTTGTTGAGTGGGATCTCTGCCAACAATAAGTAGAGAAAGATCTGTGAAGCCTGGTGTTATGTTGTATTAAAGCAGTGGTTCTCAACCTCTTTGGGGGTTGAATGACCCTTTCACAGGCAGCTCCAAGACCATCAGATAACACATATATTTACATTACAATTCACAACAGTAGCAGTTATAGTTATGAAGTAGCAATAAAAATAATTTTATGGCTGGGGGTCACCACAACATGTATGAGGAACTTTATTAAAGGGTCACAGTAATAGGAAGGTTCAGAACCACTGTATTAAAGAAAAGTATTCACCTGCAGTGGGTGCATGCCTTTAATCCCAGCACTCGAGAGGCAGAGACAGGAGGATCTCTGTGAGTTCGAGGTCAGTCTATAGAGCAAGTTCCAGGACAGTCAGGGCTACACAGAGAAACCACGTGGTGTAACTCCCTATCCCCCAAAAGGAAAGTGACTTTTAGGAACTTTGAGTGCAGGGCTTGGGTTAGTTGGAGAAGATAGGGAGGTTTTCCATGCACTGGGGGAAGAATGAGCCAGGAAAAGAGGCAGGAGGGAGGGAGTGTTCCTTGTGAGGAGCCAGGGTGGCGGTGACTCAGGCTGGAGAGATGCATCAGGATCACCCAGGGGACTTCTACAGCGATTGCTTGGTTCTAAGCCCTTGGTTCTGATTCCAAAAGCTTGGGAATGAGACCAAGAAGTTCATGTGTAGTCATTTCCCTGCTGCTGCTGCTGGTGCTTATGCAGACCAAATGTTGAGAAGCATTGGGGTTTGTCTTAGTTAGGCTACTATTGCTGCAGTGAACACCATGACTAATGTAGCCAGGGGAGGAAAGGGTTTATTCAGCTGATACTTTCACACCACAGTTTGTCATCAAAGCAAGTCAGGACGGGAACTCAAGCAGGGCAGGAACCTGGAGGCAGGAGCTAGTGCAGAGGCCATGGAGGGTGCTGCTTAGTGGTTTGCTCCTCTCGGCTTACTCAGCCTGCTTTCTTATAGAACCCAGGGCCACTCGCCCAGGGACCACCACCCACAATGGGCTGGGCCTATCCCCATCAATTGCAATTTAAGAAAATGCCATCTAGGCCTGCCTATGACCTGATCTTATGGAGGCATTTTCTTAATTGAGGTTCCCTCCTCTCAGATGACTTTAGCTCATGTCAAGCTGACACAGAACTATCGTGCACAGGATTGTAAGCGTGGGTGAGTGGGCGAAGCTGAAGTACAGGTTGGAATCTAATGGGCTGTGTCTTGGTTTCTTATCTATTGCTGTGAAGAGACACCATGACCAAGGTAAAGTATAGAAGAAACAGTTTATTAAGGCTTGCAGTTCTAGAGGGTGAACCTATGACCACCATGGCCAGGAACATGGAGAGAGTCAGGCACACAGGCATGGGTCTGGAGCAGGCAGAGGGCTTGCATCCTGATCTGCAGCTAGGAAGCAGAAAGAGGGAGCGAGAGCTAACTGAGAATGTCGTGGCTTTTGGAACTTTATTGCTCACCCCCAGTAAGACACCTCCTCCAACAAGGACACACCTCCTAACCCTTCCAAATAATTCCACCAGCTAGGGACCAAGTATTCAAATATATGAGCCTATGAGGGGCATTCTCAGTCAAACGACTACAGGGAGTCTGCTCCATTCATCAGACAGGAAGGAAGCAGGGTGGAATCTTGCATAGCAAGGAAGGGTCAGAAAGAGCTAGAGTGCTGGTGAGGGGTGCCGAGAGTTCCTTGCTGTAGTGCTGTGAAGAGACACCATGATCAAAGCAACTCTTATAAAGGACAGTGTTTAATTGGGGTTTGCTTACAGTTTCAGAGGTTCAGTTCACCATCCTCATGGTGGGGAGCTTGGCAGCGCATAGGCAGACATGGTGCTGGGGAAGGGGCTGAGAGTTCTACATCTGGATCCGCAGGTAGCAGGAAGAGAGAGACACTGGGCCTGGCTTGAGCATTTTGAAACCCCAAAGCCCAACCCCAGTGACACACTTCCTTCAACAAGACCACACCTCCTAAACCCGTCACGTAGTACCACACCTTAATGACTGTTCAAATCTATGAGCTTATGGGGGTCATTCTTATTTAATCCATCACAGGCAGAGCTATGGGAAGCAAGGATCGTGCGGCTGGGTCACAGTCGCAAGATGGGAGCTGCAAAAGGCCAGAGACATCCTCAGAATGTAACAAGCTGTGGAAACCGTCCTGAGCACTGGGCTGTGGTGGTCCCACCTTTCTTCAGAAGCAACAGCTAGGGACTGGTTTAGGAGAGCAGAATCTCCTCCCACCCCAACTAGGAGGCAGGAACTCAGGTCTGCCACTGAGGTGGCCCCAGCATGTATTCTAAGGGGAACTCTCCCTACTTAACCATCATGGCAGAGAGGTACAGACATCCTACCTGATGGCCGTGGGCACTGGTGAGTCAGGATGGAAGGGTAGGAGTAGCAGAAGATTGTTTAGACGGTGTCTTTAAAAGATTTTTATTTTTATGTATATGTGTGTGTGTGTCTGTGTGACTGTATGCCATGTGTGTGCTGGAGCCGCAGATGCCTGGAGCTACGGGCACTTGCGAGTTACATGGTAGAGGTGTCGGGGAGTGCATGCTCCTTACTGCTGAGCCGTCTCTCCAGCCTCGACACAAGGTTTTGGCAAGGGAAACAGTATCACGCAGTTTTCTACCCGATGGCTTCAGATTCAGGGAGGGAGACACTGATGCCCTGGAGGCGGTTGCTGCCTTGGATCTGTCTGCGTTAGCTTTGTTCTGCTGTGGCTCCTGCCTGGAGACAGGTTAGTAAGCAATACACACTGAATCTTAGGGCCAGGCAATACCTTGACAAAAAGCCAGTTAAAGAAGGATTCCTTTTGGCTCAGAACTGGCTATAAGGGTAGTCACAAGGTCAGAAGCATGAGGCAGCTGGTCACATGGCATCCACAACTGGGAAACAGAGAGCAACAAATGCTATTGACAAAGACCTTTGCTCTTTCTTGTTCAGTTCAGGACCCAACCCAGGATGTGAGGCCAATTATGTTTAGGGTGGGTTTTTTTTTCCACTTCAGTAAGTCCAACCAAGACAATTCTTCTTAGGCATGCTCACAGACCAGCCTAATCTAGATACTCCTTCCCAGAGGCTCCTTTTCTAGATAGTTCTAGAGCCCCTTAAGTCCACAGCTGAGAGTAACCATCACACCCACTTTGGGTTCACCATCTTGGTCAGTCAATCAGCTCATATTCCCTAGGACTTGGAGGCTATGCTCCTGTGGGGAGCTGGAAGTATAGAAAGAGCCATAAACCCTTCTCTGTCAGAGTTCCCAGGGAAATGACAGTCTCTTCAGCCTCCTGGCTTTAAGGTTCAGGCAGTGTGAGGCTCAGGTGAGATCAGCTCTTTGAAAATGTGATCTGTTATCCAAACTAAGTTACAAAAGCATCTGGGCCATCATAGAACGTCCGTTTTATCGAATTCTCACGTCAGAGTCACACACTGCCGGCCCTCCGTGAACTTCTATCAAGGTCAGGTTTTCTTTCATAGTAACCCCTCCTGCTACCACACAAGGCTGTACCACAGGCCCAGCCTCAGTGGGTTTTCCTTTTCTTTGTTTCGGTTACCCAGGAGGCATTTTGAGATTCAAGGAAGGTCCACGCACTTCCAGATATCCCAGTTGATTCCCCACTGGTTTAGGATTTTTTTCTCGTGACAACTTGCTCTTCTCAAGGGTCCGCGTCAGTCTTCTGGAAGCGGTGGGTCAGAACCCGTTGTAGCGCAAAAGCGCTTTTCTGTAGATTGATTTGTAGATTTGCATTTCCACCCCAAATCCTACTGTAATATCAGAAAGATGGGTGGTAATTTTTTCTGTGGGTATTAGTGGCGTGTGGGAGGCAGCTGGAGCAGTGATGGGGATGGGATTAGAGTCCTGGGTCAAGGGAAGGAACCTAGACCTTGGGCCCTAGATTTCGTTTCTAGGCCCAGGATCACTTTGTGCTCAATTGTTCTCCAGTGACATCCGGTTTCCTTGGTTCTAAATCATTTACATTCCTGTCTGGGTGTTTGTGGGCCTTGTTCATATCCTGGATAAAGTGTTTGTGTCCGTCCATGAAAGCCCACTTGATAGTAAGGGGAGCCCTCCTGTGAGTAGGGTCCCAAGCCAAGGTTTCCTGCATTCCACGGTGAACATAGGGCCCCCTAGAGACCCGGGAGTCCTGATTCCTCTGCACTGTAGAACCTTCTCTTTCTGAGTCATGGCTGCAAGATCTGGCTCCCAAATTAGCCCAAGGAGAGCCAAGAGCAACTGGAAGTCTGCTGAGTCACTTCCACAGTCCAAGCTTCAGCTTTTGTGTTCTGGGTCAGAGGAGAACCGGGTTAGGCGTCTGGATGGAGGACTCCCTGCTACAGATTCGTGGTTACTACAGTTGTGTTTCTTAGTAATGCGGTGTCTGGGTGCCTCTCTGACGTCTGAGAGTGACCCCTAGGACTCAAACTTCCTATATGCTTCAGATGGGACAGGATGCCTCCCGCTCCCTCCAACGGGGTGAGGGTTGATTGCTCACAGCTCACCGAGCACTTTGTACAATAAGTTTAAGGCCAGCTAGGAGCCTGGCTGGCTTGTCTTTCTTCTTGGGTGGACACCCAGCCCCTCCTTTCCCAGTAGCGCTAGGAAGTGCTACCTTGGAGGTTTATGGTATGTGGAGTTCCCTTGTGGGGTCAGTGGACACTTGGAGCAGCCTGCTTTCCTGATGGTTGCACAGCATCAGCAGCAAGGGAATGAGAAGGAAGGAGTTTTGCGTTCCTGTTGGTGCCAGTGGTTTGCTGAACCCGCGGCACTGAGAGATCCTAGTTGGGCAGCTTCATCTTGCCAGAAGCCATGAGACTGGGATCAGAAAACTTGTGTGTCCTGTTCCAGGTGAACAGTGTAAACTAACCATTCTTTGTCGGAGTGGTTTCCCCACCAGAGGACAACTGCCAGTGTCTGGGTACATGCTACTGTTATGCCCAGATCACAGAGTCCCCCCAAAACCCACAAGGAGACCGAGTCCCATATATAAAAACAAAGAGCCTTTATTCAAGTTCAAATTTGGACTCTCCATGTGTCCAATGCATTGGCACGATCAGAGAGCCTTGAGCTCAGTTGGGATGTTTTTTTTTTTTTTCAATCATAGCAAAGATTGGGGTGAGGGATTTCTAAGGTTCAGGACCCCTGACATTTGTCTGGGGGTGTCGTGGTGAAAAGGAATGGGTTTGTGCTGGGCTAAGGAACATCAGGTCTACATCCTATCTACAATGGTTGGAACATTAGGTATTTCCTTTGGATGCTGATTGGCCCATTCCGGGGTGGTGCCTGGGTGGTCCCAGTTTGTAGTTTTTTCTGGAGTAAGGTGCTGCCTTAGGGTAAACTGAGACTCAGGCCTACTTGCTTGGTTTCTATTAAGCCTGTCTTGGCAAGTGTGTACCAAGCTGCCCTGGGTCCTACACTGCAGATATCTAGCGGGGGGGGGGGGCAGGATGCTGCTACTTAATTCTGCCACTAGTAGTGGGCCCTGTAGCAAAGTATCCAGCCTCCAGTCAACGGTGGTGAGATGGTGCAATCAGAGTGCATATTTAAGCCTCCACTTCTCCGACGGTAATATAGTATCTATTTTCCTCTGGTCTGGTGATACATGCACAAAATCCCCATACTTGGAAGGGTAAGGTGACCCTGAGTTCAAGCCGAGCCTTTGCTAAATAGTGAGATGCTGTCTCTTAAAGGAAAGAAGAAAGAAAGGAAGGGGGAATGAAGGAAGGAAGGGAGGAAGGAAAAAAGAAAAGATCCAGTTGAGGTCACTGTTGTTCAAACTGAGCTATAAGTCATGGCTGTAACTAGCATTTGCAAAGAATAGCAAATGTCAGAAAACTTCAGAGTGAGTGGCATAGGAAAGGGTGGAAGCAGAAACCCTGTCCTGGGCCATGAAGGAAGTGTGGTTTGATTATGACACTTAATAGCCACTTATTCAGATGGCCTCTGAGATCCTCCCCACTGTCATAGCGGGTCCTTTAAATACCTCTAATCCCCTGGCCACCCAGCCATGGGTGTGGGCCAACTGCTTGGGTTCTCCACAGTTCTGCCTTCACTGAAGGTCCCAGTGCTAAACCCAACCTGACCCTACATTGGATTTCTGCTGTCTCTGAGTAGCAGATGGGGCCTGGTTACCATAACCTAAACTAACTACTTCAGGACCCCCTATTGTAGCAGTAGGTGAAGATCCCGGGCCACCAGCTCTGCCCTGCTCACATCCGGCTCACCTTGACACTACCATTCCCTGGACTTCCTGATTTTGTCCTGGGGCCCCCAGCAAGTCCTTCAAATGCTCTGTGCTGTAGGGCTGGTGACTCTCAGGGTCACCACCTGGGGGACCCACATTCCACGGCTTTTCTTACACAAAGTCAGTTGGTCCCCTTTCTTGTCACTTTTATGTGTAAGATAACTTTGAAACAACTGGTCCACTTTCCCTTTTGTTCTAGACAGAGTTATGCTGTGTAGCTCAGGTTGGCCTGGAACTTGTGATCATCCTGTTCTAGCCTCCCTGAGTACTGGGAACACATACCTCACTCTATCTGGATTTTGCTTCTATTTTCCTCAGACTTTCTTTGTACATCAAACTGACCTCATCTTCCTCCTTCTCTTCATTCTCCTCAAGTCTGAGTGCTCCCTCATTCTTCATCCTTCTCTTGGGAAGAGAGGGAGTTCTTATGCTCCCTAACATGGCTCTGGGATCCTTGTTTGATTTTCTTCTGCTGCTACATTCTGGGCTGGCACAGCCTTATAGACAGTGACAGCGACCTGTGAGCGTTGCATCGCAACATCCCAGATCAGCAAACCTCCCCAAGTCTTCTGTGGACGTGACTCCACAGGTTTCCTTGCTACTTTTTTACTGAGGAGCTAGAGGTCACAGCCTCCATTCCACTAGAAGATGAAGATGTATCCTATCCACTCATTCCCAAGGCTAGTCTTCCACCTGATTTCTATGCCCTGCTCTCTCTGAGGCATTTGACTTGTCTTTGCTGGCTTCCCTTAATTTCCTCCACTTTCCGTCTCCAGGGCTCCAGACTCAGGTTCACTATTGACCCTTCTGCTTCCTTTATCTCTTACATAGCCTGTTGTCTTTGAATACCCAGACATGGTGTTTCTACAGATCAACTCTGGACTGCCAAGTTTTGAGAATGGAAAATGCCTAGCCAATTTACTCTCTTTCATCCCAGCTTCTATTCCTGTTGTCTCTGTGTCTGCCCCTCACAGCCAGTCCACTGACAGAGACCCTTTTACCAGGCGCTTGGCCACACAAACATCACTAGTGGAGATAGCAGTAGTTTATTGAGTCCCTGTTCAGTTCTCCCACACACTGTAAATTTCTCACTGGAAACCATGTGCAGTCAAACAGCAGGACTCAAGTCCCCATTTTAGACAAACACTGTGTAGGTTCTGGCCTGGTGTCTCCTAGGACAGCAGCACTGTGGCAAAATACTGGGCACCAGTGGCTCGCACCGCTTGTCTTTGTGGTCAGACAACGTGGATCTTATTCTTACACCGAGATGACAAACTCTCAGAAGGACACGGCGATACCTCTAGAAGTCCACTGGGAGCTGTGCATCCAGCCCTCATACCTTTCAGACAGACAGTAAGATGAGGGAGTGGGCTTTTCAGAGATTTTTGTTGCTCTTTTGTTGAGTCTTTTGGGAGTTTTTCATGGAGATTACAGAGGCAATAGTAACAAATTTATTAATTTTGGGGGATACCTTTTTTTTTCCTTTCAGGAAACTTCCAAGATGGCAAGAGAGTGAGCCTGTCTGTGTATCTTGGAGAGTTTTTTGACATCCATTTGTTTGTCAATGGCACCGTCATGCAAGGGGACCAAAGGTAAGTCAGGAACTTTCCAACCAAAGGTGTCTGCTTGGATAGGACCCTGGGTCCTGTCTCACACATTCTTCACTCCATCCTGATTTAATGTAGGAAACGGGGCCCAGAGATGGGAATTATATGTGCCCAAAGGAAGCAAGTAGCGGGGCTGGCTGAAGGCCAGGTCCCTGCTGTACTGGTCTAGGATCCTCGATCATTGTGCAATACTATCTGAAGCCTGTAACCCGGGGTTGGCTAGGAAGGTTGGCAAGATCCAGAAACCCAATGAGCTTGTCCTTGTTCTCCAGCATCTCCATGCCCTATGCCTCCAAAGGCCTCTATCTAGAAACCGAGGCTGGGTACTACAAGCTTTCTGGTGAGGCCTACGGTTTTGTGGCCAGAATTGATGGTGATGGCAACTTCCAAGTCCTGATGTCAGATAGACACTTCAACAAAACCTGTGGGCTGTGTGGTGACTTTAACATCTTTGCTGAAGATGACTTTAGAACGCAGGAAGGTAAGCTATTGTTTGGAGTATCTATAGAGTTTTCAACCTGCTAATTTGATATCTGTTGACTCTATTCATAACCCATTGGTTCTGTATTTCATAATTTTGGATTGTGAGCTCATCTTTAGAAGGGTTTTATGCTGAATTTTCAATCTGTTATGAATTATTGGTTCTCTCTCTCTCTCCTTTCTCTCTTTTTAATTTTTTGAGACAGGGTTTCACTGTGTAGCCCTGACTGTCCTGGAACTCACTTGGTAGACCAGACTGGCCTTGAATTCATAGAGACCCGCCTGCCTTTGCCTCCTGAATGCTGGGACCAAAACAGTGTGACACCTGTGCCCAGCAGAATTATGGCTCTTTATAGAAGCATACACCTGAATCTGAAGCCTGCAAGAGGCTTTCCCCTTCCTTGATGTTTCCAGGGTAGACCTTTCTTTCCTCCTATCCCGAGCCCAGGTCAAAGAAATAAACTTTCATCTTTCTATTTTTCAGAGAAGATTGCTTTTCTTGTCCGCTTTCACACAGAGAGTCTCCTTGAAGGGTCACACCTTCACGACAGGGTCTGGCTCCACCTCCCCCATCATCCAAGTTCAAGACTCTCCTTTGAAAAGATGGCTGCCCCCTGTCTAGTACTCAGACTTGTCTGTTCCAGTTCCCATTTTATCCTTGCTCTTCCTCTTCTCCTTCCCTCATTTTTCTGTCTCTATCTTGAGATTCTGTCTGCTTTTTATGAAGTCATTTGTGGCTTCAATAGAACATTTGTCTATTGTAATGGCATAGCTCAGACTCTTCCAATCTACTTTATTGGGAAAGGAGGTCCTAGTCCTCGGACCTTTCTTTCTTATTTTAGGACACACACACACACACACACACCCACCCCTTATATATGCTATGGGAAAGAAAGTGGTATTTGTTGGCAAAAGTCCAGTTTTTAACGCTATTTTTAGAACTATCCCCAGAAAGAGATTTATTCAATTCAGTTCTCAGTTCAGACCCAATACTATTTGTCCCCAAACAATTAAACTTGTTTCTGATTTCTGAGAGGTCTATCAGCTTGCTTTGTTTCTTGATCTCTGAGACCCTCCCCCTTAAACAATAATATTTGTAATTCCATCTATTGGACACCCTTCTGCTTCACTTCATATTTAGCCATAAAGCTTTGCACTATACAAAATCAGGACCGAAAACGATTGTTGAGGCCACCTAATCTGACTCTTCCTGTACAAATAAGGAGTTAGAAGCCCAGGATGAAGGGAGGAGCCCCTATCTTAGACAGGTAGGAGGAACATCCCATCCACATGAGATCTATTGTCTACCTCTTCCTTAAGATGTGATGTGAGTGGCTGGGTACCAAAGAGCACCTATCACAGCATCCACTACCCAGCGGACACTGTGCAAATTTCAGTTCTCTCCATTGGGCTACCCTGGTCTATTAGTTTCCTCTGACTTCCAAGAAGTTACCACACACCAGGTGGCTCAGCGTCTTGAGTCAAAGCCTTGGCAGGACAGTGTTCCCTCTTGCAAGCTTGAGGAGAGGACTTGTTCCTTAGTTCTCCAGCTGCTGCTGCAGCCCTGGACATGCAGCCATGCCCTTCTGGTCTCTCCCCCATGCATGCCTGCATCTGATTTTCCTCTACTTGTCCAATGAGGATACACAAGACTGCACATAGGACTCACCCAGGTAATCCCAGAGAAGCACCTCCCCTCCCAGACCTTTATCTGAATCACTTAATTAGCTGTGCAATATGTATAGAATATTAAAAAATGAACACACCATTGAAGGAGGAATCTCTTTTTTGCTATCCAATCCTAGATGTCACCGGATTATAAAGGCCTCCCTTCTCTTTCTGTAGACACAGTTTATTTGATTCCCACGTGCACTCCTTGACCTTGAATCGCCCTTCCAGCTCTGGCTGTGTAAGAGACGCTACAGAAATAGCAGATAGAAACTACTATTATAGTGAGTACTCAGCAAGGCTGTCAGGCAGTAAGGACCTTTGCGCAGGCTGTGGAGGTCTTTGATTCTCCTATGGTAGCTGACAACACTACACGCACGAACGCTACAATTACAGAAGCGCCTGGGTATTGAGAGTGAGAACCTGGAAGATGCAGTGGCCAGGGGTCTTAGAACTCGCGTCAAATCCTTATCTTCACTCCGCACAAATGTTCTGAGCACCCAGAATCCACTGTTTCGGAAGGCAAAGCCACGCACATATCTGTGCTCCTCATTAAGGGGCTCACAGTCGAATACTAGCACAAAGGCCAAAGAAGGTGAAAAGGAACCCAGAGAAAGATAAGAGTTTTTCTGGAGAGTTGCCTGGGGTGCCGAACACGGAGAAGGGCACACCCCACAAGGCTGGAATGGGGAAGGAAGGAGAGCTGGTTCAGAAAGGCTGGTTGTTCTAGGGCTCTATTTCCAGGAATGAGTGGAGACAGTTGAAATGATAAGACTGTGCCCGTCTCTAGGACAAAATATCTGAGACCGATAAGAAAGAGAAGGAAGAATCTGTTTTGGGCTCACACTCACAGTTTCAAGGATTTCAGTCCATAGTCCCCTGTTCTATTAACTCGGCCTTGTGCCAAGGTGGAACATAGTGGCAAGTGACTGGGGTAGTTCCTGGGGATCTAGAGAGAGGTTCTGAAGGCATCTCCGGTGTGCTGGGCCCTGGGTGGTCTGAGTGCTTGGCCTGCCCATCGGGAACATGTAGAGGAGCCTGCTTCATGGCAGACAGGAAACAGAGAGAAGGAACACAGGGACAAGTCGGGGCAAGGACACGTTCTAAGTGAGCCACTTTCTCCAACTAGGCTAGGCTTCCATCTCCCAAATGTCCCCTGTAAAAGGACATTTCCTGTCCCAACAGCCTGCTCCCAAATAACCACTCAGAGACTTAATATAGATTATAAATGCTCAGCCAATAACTCAGGCTTGTTAGTAACCAGTTCTTACATTTTAATTTAACCCATATTCCTTATGTATGCTCTGCCACATGACAGTGCCTTTATTAGCATGGCATGTTCATCTCCTGCTCCCTCTACAACTGGTGGTGACTCCTCTCACTCCGTCTTTCTTCTTCCCAGAATTCTCTCTATGTCAGGTTGTCTTGCCCAATCTCTCCCTGCCCAGTTGTGGGCCAATCAGCTTTCTTTTTTACTAACCAATGAGAGCAATACATATTCACAGCTTACAGAAGGATTATTCCACAGCACTTCCCCACGCAGTACCAGTAGTTTAGGACCAAGTCTTGATCATGTGAGCTAGGAGGGGACCATTTTATACTGGAGTCATGACAAAGGAGGAGGAGAGTGGTCCATAGAAAGGGGGAAGGGCATTTCAAGGCATGGTGAAGTGAGGCTGGAAGGCATCACCAGCTCCATCTTTCTTTTAAAATATTTTAAATATTAAATTCATTCATCGACTATTTTTGAGAATCGCATCATTTCTGCTCTCTCGCCCATCCTTTTGTGTGTCTTCCGCTCCCATCCTCCTATGACCTCTCCGTTATTGGTGTACACACATGCATACACACATCCCTCCTGATGAATCCATTTAGTGTTGCCTTTATATGTATTTGTTCAGGGCTGACCCCTTATGACTGAATAGCCTACTGGGGGCTCGTTCCCAGAGAAGACTGATTCTCCCTCTGCCATCAGTCATTAATTGTCTCTAGAACTTCATCTAGGGGTGGGGCCCTGTCAGAGTTCCCTCATCTGTGTTGGCATGTCACTGGTGGTGTCGCTGTGCTGGTTTTGTTCAGGCATTCAGGTTTTGTTTGACATTTCATGGGTGCAGCTTCTCTGTCATCTATAGAAGACACTGTAGTAAAAGGAGTGCGGGCCCCTTGTTCCATCCCGCCCGGCTCCCGTCTGTCCGGCTAGCTTAACTCGAAATGATTACACAGAAACTGTATTCATTTAAACACTGCCTGGCCCATATGCTCTAGCCTCTTCATGACTAACTCTCACATCTTAAACTAACCCATATCTAGTAATCTGTGTATCACCATGGGGTCATGGCTTACCAGGAAGATTCTAACCTATGTCCATCTCAGGCCGGAGAAACATGGCATCTGCCACACTTCCCTTCTCCCCAGCATTCTGTTCTGTTTACTCTGCCCACCTAAGGGCTGCCCAATCAAAAGGCCAAGGCAGTCTCTTTATTTAACCAATGAAAGCAACAGAAATACAGAAGGACCTCCTACACCAAAACATCATGTCTCAACAGACTTCCTGGGTCTCTGGTTCTTAAAATCTTTCTGCTCCTCTTTTGTGAGGTTATCCGAGTCTTAGGTGTAGAAGTTGTATTGTATGGGTATCAGCTAGGGTTGGGCACGCCGGGGCCAGCTGTCCTCTACATTTGGACCAGCTGTGGATTTCTGCAATGATCCCTATCTACTGCACACAGAACTTCTCCGATGACATCCTATTCCTCTTTCATGTCACCCCCTTCATTGTATCTTTCCCTCTGACCACAGTTAGTCAAGTCCCTAAGCACTTGCTGAACTCCACTTCCTGTGGTGTCATGCTGAGCACTGTATGCTTGTGGTCCCATCTAGCAGGAGTTTGATTCAGGTAACAACTGACCGATAGCTGTCATGCAGAAGTCCTGGTACAGGCTGAACTGAAGCATCATTTCTTGGGAACTTTTCTCCGTAGGGGCCTTGACCTCAGACCCCTATGACTTTGC
Source organism: Ondatra zibethicus (assembly GCA_004026605.1). NCBI lineage: Eukaryota > Metazoa > Chordata > Mammalia > Rodentia > Cricetidae > Ondatra > Ondatra zibethicus. The sequence continues at coordinate 26,735 of PVIU01007529.1, forward strand.
CAACTCCTGGGCCCTGAGCAGTGGGGAGCAGCGGTGTAAACGGGCATCTCCTCCCAGCAGTCACTGCAACAGTTCTTCTGGGGACATGCAGAAGGTGGGTACAGTCTAGCCTGGATGTGGTCTGGATGGTGTGTGGCTCTTGGAATTAAGCAGAGAACTTGGGCTCATGGTCCCTTTTCTCTCTTCAGGGGTTGGGTGGGAGATGGGTCTCTCTGGCTGTTCAATATGGAGTGCTCATGGGTTTTTTTTTTAATTGAAAACTTATTTTGACTAGAATTTTATCTAATTCTAATATTTTCCTTGGCCTTGTACTTTCTTTAAAAAATGGGTGGGTGTGGTCAGTATCTTCACCCCTTTGTGTAGTAATAACAAAATACATGATGCCAGACAACGAAAATTATTATAGTCCTGGAAGCTGGGTCCAGGATGAAAGTGCTGGTATCTGTTATCTGGTAAGGATTCTCCCTCTGTCTCAACCTTATATTGCTTAAAAGCGAAGGAAAAAAAGCGCTGCCTGAATTAATCTTCCTACAAAAAGGTTACCCACATCACTCTACCTGTGAAAGTATTACCTACATCACTCCATCTACAAAAGGGTTACCCACATACTCTACCTGTGAAAGGATTGCCCACATCATTCTACCTGCAAAAAGATTGTCTACATCCTTCTGCCTGCAACAGGATTGCTCACATCACTCTGTGAAAGGTGTTGCTGACATCGCTTTACTGCAGCAGGATCACCCATATCCCTCTACCTGCAAGCCCTTGTACCCTTCCTTTCTTCAGGAGCTAGAGGTCACAAGATTCCTAAGGTTCCTTTTAGTTCTTAAATTCTTTATTGTGTAGGTGGGTTGTGTCAAAATATAGTAGTTAATAGGTCTCCAAAATATTCACTGTGTGTGGGACATATACTTTAGGTGGTGCAAGCTAGGAGTTGCAATGATCTCCCCAAGAATAACCCAGAACTCTTCACTGGTAGAAAGCCCATTCCCCCAAATCTGCACATAAATAAGTGAATCCACCTCTCCAACGTTAGAAACACCACCATCAAGAGACACTCACTCACACACCAGCTTAGCATGACAAAGTTTCACTGATAGCTGGTCACTCATCGAATGGATCTTTGATATTTTCACAGAACTCCTTGAACCCCTGAACACAGGAGCATGTCAGACTCAGGAGAATATCCTGGGCGATGCTAAATGTAGCGGCCTAAACTCTTAAATAGACAACGTTCAACTCATAAACAGACACATCTTAAAAGCCTTTTCCCCCTTGCATTTCCAGTGCTTCAGTGGCGCTAGGCACTCTGGATAGTCGCTCAAGGCTCAAGGCCAGGGCCGCTAACAAGGCAGGTTGCAGGAATGTACTTTGTGCAGAAGCGGGACTCCCCCCTCCCCCGCCTCACCCCTCTCCTGGCTTGAAATGTCTGATGTTTGCCCTTAACGGGCTGATCCCTTGAGATCCTCTCATCCGTGGTTGGGTGTGCTGGTCAGTTTTTCTCAGTGACCGAAACTAAAGGGAACCTTGATTGAGGAATCGCCTCCACCATATTGGCCTGTGGGCTTGTTTATGGGGCATTTTCTGTGTTGATAGTTGATACAGGAGTGCCCAGCCCCTGTAGTTAGTGGTGCCACTCCCTAGGCAGATGGTCCTGATTGTACAAGAAAGCAAGATAAGCGAGTCAAGAAAGGGAGCGGGCAAGCGGTGTTCCTCCATGATTTCCTGCCTCCAGGTTGCTGCCCCGACTACCTGTAGGCTAAAATAAACCCTTTCCTCCCCATGTTGCTTTCGGTTACCATTGAAACAGAGAAGCAAACAGTCCGGCGTTGTGCTAACGGAGGGGGTACAAGTCAGCCCTTATTCTTTGAAATCTGTGCTTTTCGTTCTTCAATACTCTGTTCCCACACATGTGAAACAGGCTCAGGAATAGGACCTACCAGGACCACTGAGAAGACCAAGAGGAAGGTCACTTGCAGGAGTGTTTACCCCAGTAACGCTCCACTGCGGGTGATAACGATGACATGAAACACCTGGTAGTCTCCTGTTGTCTTGTGTGTCCCACAGGAGTGACATGCTTTGAGAGTAGGGGTGGTGAGCACAGCCCCGGCCAATGCAGCACCTTAGGCATAAGACCCCTCCTCCCAGGTATAAGTGGTTTCTTTCTGGGTAGTTGAGCACAGATCCACAAGGCTAGGAGGAAAATGAGATGCCCAGCACACTGATACATCCAAATAAGGCAAGTGATGGAGGCAAGCCTTCCTCTAGCAATTACTGGTCATCCAGACAAATTTCAGAAGAAAATCCTTCAAGGAACTATGCAAGAAGGAGATTTCTAATTTTTCCTTTTGCATTTCTAGACTTAGAGTTCCATGGTTGGCTGGTGGCTCCCAGGCTCCCTTCCTTCAAGGCGGGGCTGAGAGCAACTGGTCCCCAGGGCATATTTTGTTTGTTTAACTTTGCAAACACAGGTCAGTGTACAGCAAGGGTCTGACAGATGGTCCCCGTGCTCAGAGTACCAAGGAACAATCCCACTTATATGGCATTCGTGGGAGGTGCAGACAGACTTTTCCTGGAGAGAACCTGATACTGAGGTCGAGTTGGGGAGGGGAAGACTGAGTGCTTTGTTCAGGGAAGACAAAGGTGTGCGTAGAATCAACTTTGATCTTCTCTGGGGACACTGTTTTAAGGCTCCAGCTGCATGTTGCTACTTGTTTTGTCCCCCGGGTGCCTTAGGTCTTTGCTAACCAGTGTCCTGGGAACAGCTTAAGAGATTGAGTACTTGGTTCTTCTTTCGAGACTGAGGCTCCAAACACACACCTAACCTCTCTGAGGCATGAACCCCTTCACACCCAGAGAACTGCACTCTGCCCTTAGCCAATCAGAACGTGTTTGCCCACAACTGGGGCTCCCTCATTGGCTGTGCAGTGACTCATCTCCTGGGAGGTGATTAATGTCGTCTTTTGTACTGTTTTGTCTTCTTATTCCCACTGGGCTCCAGGCTCTCAGCAGTTGGGTCTGGCAACCTGGCATCTGTCACCAGCGGTTGCCCTTTGGTTCAAGGGACAATTGGAATGGTAGAGAGCTCTGGGAGAGGCTCTACTGGCCTACAACTCCTTTGGGTAGCTTTTGGAATCTGTTACCTCCATTTCTCCTGCTTTTGGCCTTTCCAAAGCTGAGCTTAAGAGTCATCTCTTTCAGAGAGCCTGGTCATATTACTTATTCCTTGGGGAGGAACGTTGTACCAACAGACCCGGTGCCTCTCTGCTGGGACTGATAATGGCTTGTTGGATTGTGTGCAATTTTGCAAAGTTCCCTTTTTCTTTTCTTTTTCCAGCTGAGTCTGGAGCCCAAGCCATAAATGTTCAGATAAGTGATGCTCATTTGCTTATAGTTATCGCACAATGCACATTTTAGAAAGATCCTTAATTAACCTTTCTCCTTCTGGAAAATTCAGTCTGGGGAGCATGGGGGAAAAGCTGAACATCATAAGGGGATGGTGGACTTGGCTCTGTGTCTCGTCTATAGTTTGGAGTCCAAAGCCACATAGAGCCCTGTTAGCCTACAGAGTGGCCTTGCTAGCTATGAAAACCACACCCCCTTCCCAAGAGATAATCTTCTGTCATCTGATGGAGTTGGACCATAGTGAACATGACTGCTGCATATCATATAGTACGCAGATACATGGGTGATGACAATGCCTACCACGTAAATGTTAACCACTTGGTGTGTTGCTACTGGACGTGGTTCAGCCTGCAGCACTGCACTTGGTGGCCTTGGCCTGGCCTGGGAGATCCAGTCTCCAAAGCCATCATCACCACCCTCAGGTCACATTCCCCAGTGCCTTAGTTGTTGTTAAGAGTGTGAGACTTCCATGCTTGGCATTAAGATGTTTCCATATAATTGCTCAGAGTTAGTCCTCAAGATGACCCCCGAGTGTGCTGGTTTTCACTTGACCCACAGCAGGGGGATAATCCAGCGGCAGCAGTGGAACATCCAGTGGCAGCAGCATCCTCAGATGGGGCAGGAGCAGAAGAAATGTCTCTTCATCAAAGTTAAGAATCCCAAACTCACACACACTCAAGGGTTGAATGAGATTCTCAAAGCTACCTATTCATCTCCTTGCCCACTGCCTGAAGGTTCTTGGAAAACAGCAGCCAGATGGACAGCTTATGCTGTGATCTTAGTTTGGGGAGTCAAGGCCTTACTTAGATGGGCCTCACTAGGGTCTTTCTGGCCATCCCACACGACTCAGCTCTAGCAAGCTCCCTGGCTTCTTGAGAGGGCACTCCTGTCATTTTAAGCTCACGGCAGACTCCACGTGTCTTTCAATGTCCTCGAATGCTGGAGTTGCAGGACCCTCCCAGTATAGTTGCTCTGGGCTGATGTGTGAGTCCCCGTTCCATAGTGCTTCAATCCACTGCCTAACAACCCTAGATTTTCCACTTTCTTTTCAACTCTGAATTTGGTGTTTATTATGGGAATGCATGCCATTTTTCTGTGCTGCATATGCCTTGCCTTTTCACCGCCCTCCATCCCAGAGAACGTTCTTTGTCTCTGAGACAACGTTCACCTGTTGCTTCCATTGTCCTCAGGAAGTCAGCTGTCTTATGGGCTAATATTTGTAAAGCTGCTGATGACTTTGAACAACCACAGCACATCTCCTCGATAGCCCAGAGAAGCACACAAAGTACCCATCCTGTTGGTGACAAAGCAACTCACTCTTCATGTCCTCATGACACGATTGTTTATTTGCAAAGGGTGTGTTGTCAGTTTCTGCTCTGTCTGCTCAGATGGAGCCCGATGGGGAACTGGCAGGTGTGTGTGGTGGGTGATTTCATTAAGGAGTTTGGTCTGGAGTAGGCTCTTGGCAGTTGGGAACAGCCATTCTTTTTCTTGGCTGGGATTCAAGGTTGTTCATTAAAAAACAATTATTGGATGTGTGTGGGTGTTTTGCCTGCATGTATGTTGGTATACCACTCACATGCCTGGTGCCTCATGAGGCCAGCAGGGTTGTCAGATCCCTTGGAACTGGAGTCACAGATGGTTGTGAGCCATCATGTGGTCACTGAAGGGGGACACTGAACCTGGGTCCTTTGGAAGATCTTGATGAACCTTCTCTCCAGCTCCAATTCAGAAAGAGTTGTACAGGGAGAGTTTGGCCCACAGAAGTCAGCAAACTCAGGGAGCCAAGTCTAGGTTAGTTGCTAAATGACAGTGCCATGAGGCGGTTTTACAGACAGGGCATCCATTCCCTGTGCCTTATCGCATGGGTTTGAACACAAGCATCCATGGACGCTTCCCCTTGGCAAGATGAGATCGTTCTTAAGTCTTCCCTGAGACACCAAAAGGCTAAGCAAGGAGTGAGGCTAATACAAAGGACACACGGGAGCAGGAAGGAGTCTTGGGTTTGCTCCCTTCTTCATGTCCTCATGTGGGTTCTTTTCCTGCTCTGCCTCTCTGTGCCCCCCATAAGAGAACTTCCTCTACTGAGAGCTCAATAAAGAGAACCTCTCCTTTGCTTTGTATGTGTCCGCTTAGAGCAGCTCAGGAGAAGAGCTGTGGTTGTGGTGACAGTGGCGACCCTGGTGATCATCTATGATGGTCTAGCCTTACAGCCGAGCCTCAGCAGCTGCTACGAGTTTTCAGAGATCTCCTTTAGGTTGGTTGGTGCTTTGCTTTTTGGGTAATTTGACATTACCCAAATTTTAGGAGGGTTGGATAAAATCCTAGCATCGCACCCCTCCCTAACACAACAAACCCTGGGCTCCATGTCTGTGGATTCAACCAACTGCAGACAAATAGCATCTGTCTGGACACGTGGGGTTTTTCTTCTCATTCCGTGAATGCTATGGCAGTTCTTTCCCAGCACTGACATCAGAGTTAGCAGTGCAAGTCACGTAGACGGTGTTAAAGTGTGCTGAAGAAGCGTGAGGGATCCATCAGAGACTTGAGCGCTCGTGGATTTTGATATGAGAGGACGGTTCTAGAAGCAGTTTCCTACGGACCCTGAAGGGTGAGTGTATTTCTCATGTGTTTCCTTTCCTTTGTCCTCTCCCTAGTGAGGACCAGTATTGGTGAGGAATGGCATAGTACCCACCCGTACACACTCACTGAGATGTTGGTATGGCATGGGCAATGCTGAAACTGTACCAGGCAGAGATCCAGGGACCAGACCCAAGAGAACGTAACCCATCACAGAGGGCAACAGCAGCACTGTTGGGGTCAGTAGGTGACAAACTGCTTGATGGATGGTAAGCCACGGGGCAGCAGCCACGGGGCAGCACCGGTGATTTGACTCCTGGCACAGAGCTGCTGATTTTTCTCGCTGTGCGTGGGATGTGTAGACTGGTTCAGATTGGACCTGTTATTTAAGAGCATGGGCAGATTCTGAACTGCAGACCAGGGAACAAGACTGTAAGCAACAGTTTCTAGAGGGAAGCCGCACCTCCCACTGACCCTTGTATGAGACTGACGGAGTGGTCGTGGGGAGGTGGGAAGGTTGCAGGTCCAGCACTCTACTGCACTTTGTCTTGGGCTTTCTTCAGCTCTCTAAAGAGCCATTTCTGGCCTACCTTTTACATCCTTGTGATTGACACATAAAACCTTTTGGAATGCATTTACTTAGTAGGTCACCAGCTTTCACCAACCAAAAGGCTAGGAGTGTTGGCAGAGCGTCTGAGACTTATAGGAGAGATTTCTTCACTTGCTTTAATCCACCTACCTAATGTTTCCACCAGTGGATAGGAAAAGTACCTTAATGTATGACTTTCTTTGTTCTGTTACTATACTGATAGTTCAGTGAAATTGTTGCCACACTGGAACGTGGAATTTGAAGTAACCAGAATCTGTGTTCCTGGGCCGCGATCATTCATATTTGGCTTGAGGATGAACTTCCTTGTCCCTGCTAAAGTTAGAGTTACGTTTCCTACGTCGTCAATGACTAACTCTTCTCCCAGCTGGCAGAGTCTTGCCCTGGTTCTGGAGAGCTATTCATGTGCTCCCAAGAGGCCAGGGCAGAGTGAGAAGGACCTAGCGAGGCCTCCGTAGACACAGGCCTAGTCACCCTGCTTATCACAAGCATCCCGTCCAACCATCTTAAGGAGTGAAACCTCTAGGAACTCCATCGGTATGAACCAGGCTCAAGGTCCGAATCTTGACCATGAGTTAGAAGCTTGGAATGTGGATAGGAACACCAAGGCAGCCAGCAGTTACAAATTGAATCAGTGACCTCCCTCGCCCCATTCATCCCTGCTGGCTGACCAATGGGAAACAGTCTTCTGCCCTGAGTGAATTCTTGAACCCACTGCTTTGGACCAGTTTAGGCTCTAGACGCCTCCTCCACAAGGGGCAGCCTTATGACGACGCCCACTCTGGAGCTGGAAAGATCAGGGCCAGGCAAACAGCTTGTGCTTTATACATCATGGCCCTCCTTTATTCACTCCAGGCCTTAGGAATGCTATGCCCCACCCCTTTTCCTTTGTCGGCTGTTTGAGATGAAACAATAGCATAGCTCTGGACCTCTGGCTCTGGCTTTTTCTCCTGCTTTGCCTTCTACCCCCCTGGGGAGAGATTCTTGCTTTCTCTTCCTCCCCCTAGATGGGGCCTAACATCCCCAGGGAAGAGGCCTGGTCTCTTCTGATGAACGGAAAATGGGATTAAGATGGGCCACAATTGGGTCTGCGCACCCGCCCAGCAGGGTGAAGTCATGGATTGATGGAGTTGGGGCTGCGCACCCGCCCAGCAGGGTGAAGTCATGGACTGATGGAGTTGGGGCTGCAGTGCTCTGCCAGTTTCTGGCACCACCGACAGGAGATGAAAAAAGACAGAAGTGGCTGGTGCCGGGCACTGGAGCCAGAAGATGCTGGAAGTGCAAATTAGCTGACCCTTATTTTGTGTCCCTGCCAGAATGGTTTAGCAGAGAGCCAAAGTGAAGTCTTTGCAGACAACTGTCGAGTGATAATACTTGAGAGCACTTGCTAGCCATCTCTGCATGAGTTCATTTAATTTTGTTTTTCAGCAAAACAAAATTGGTCTGAGGTAGGTATTACTACCTGGGTAGAGCTAGCCATGAGTGGCAGGACATTTAAGGTAACAATGGCTTGTAGTCAGTGTATTCCTCTCTCATGTGCAGCTCAGGACAGGATGTTCAGGGCCGGGCCAGAGTCCTGTGCTGTTGGCATCAGGGTCCTTCTGTCTCATTTCTCAATGCCTTCAGGATGGAACTTGTAGCTCATGACCCAAGATGTCATCTCAAGCTCCAGGCACCACAGTCACGTGCCAGTAGCGGAATGAGAAGGGACAGGAAAGGAAGACTTACTTGGATAGTGCAAGGTACCTTCCTGCATCTGTCCTTCTGTTACTCCCAATGGCAAGAATAAGACCACTACACCAATTTGAGCCAGATTTGAAGCAAGCTTGATTTTTATTGGGGTGTGCCCAAGAGCTGGCTAGCAACTGCCTCCTAAGACAGGTTAAAGAGAGCAGCCCCAAATCCATCTCTTGGGCCCCTTTTAAGGAATAACATCACAAGTAGTTTTACAGAAGGGAGACAAAGGGGCAATAGGAAGATACAAAAAAAGTCTTAAAAAAGCATCTGGTTACTCACCATGTGGTTAGGGATGGGTCAGAGAAGGTCAGGGAGGGTAAGGATATTCTCAGAAACAAATCAAGATTGTTGTGGAAGGTCAGGTTCTGGGAAACAGAGAGCACCTCAGTTCTCACAGTAAAAGCACAGCGTAACGGCTGCCTTCAAAATGGAGTCAGGCAGGTTCCTCTCTTCTGGGCGCCACTGAGTACTCTGGGCAGCAGACAGGGGAGAACATGGAATCTTCATTCCTGGTAGCTGTGCCCAAGAGGAAGTTGAAAGTTGAGAGTCAGAACTAGGGAGGAAGAGCAGCAGACATGAGCTACACACAGTCTTTTCCTACAGTTTCTCTTGCAGCGGAGGAAACAGCAGTGTCAACAAATGAGATACATTTCTTAAAGTCACACCCTTTGTAAGGGATGGGTTGGGGTCCTAGCCCACCTATGCTTCTAAAACCCCTGCATTTACTGTACTGCCTTCTAACCCTTTGATGACCAAGTCTCTTATGTAGAATGGCATGCCAGTTGATTACAGTCTGCCCCTCTCTTCTTGTATACTTAATTTTATTTAATATTATTATTGGGTTACTTTAAAAAGATTTATTTATTTTTAAATCATGTGTGTGTGTGTGTGTGTGTGTGTGTGTGTTTATATCCACTGTGTGTATGTAGCAGCCTTATAGTCCTAGAGAGGTCATTGGATCCCCTGGAACTGGAAGGTGGTTTAAATTGCTGTGTGGGTGCTGGGAACTGATCTCAGGTTCTTTGGAAGATGAGTAAGTGTTCATAGCTCTGGAGCCAGTTCTCCAGCCTCTGTGGTTGTTGTTTGTGTGTGTGTGTGTGTGTAAGAGAGAGAGGGGAGTAGAGAAAGGGGGGGTGATGTTTATGTGTCATGTGCCACAGTACACATGTGGGAGATCAGAGGACACCTGAACAATCAGATCTGTCCATCCACCTTGCTGTGGGTTCTGGGACTCAAGCTCCGGTCATCAAGTTTGTGTAGCAAGTGCCCTTATCCACTGACCTGGCCCCTCTCATAGACTTTAAATTATTGCAGATTATTCTCATGGTTAATACATTATAAATGCTAGGTAGATAAGTGCCATACCATATTGAATAGTGAAAACAGAGAAAAATGAAAAGGAAAAAAAAAGTAGATACATGTTCAGTTTGGATGCAACCCCTTGCCCTGAATATTTTAAATTTTTGTTTGAATCTGTGACCATGAAATCCTTGACAAGTGACTAAGTTTAATGACAAGTGACTAAGTTATGGAGTATAGTCAGGTTCCAAGCCTGGTTACTGCATCATTAACTGGTACAAGTCAGGCCTAAAGTCTGGTTACCACATCATTGGTACAGTGATCCTCAAATCTGGTTAACCCATCCCTGGTACAGTGGTCCTCAAGTCTGTTTACCCCATGACTGATACAGTGGTCCTCAAGTCTGGTTACCCCATCACTGGTACTGTGGTCCTCAAGTCTGGTTACCCCATCACTGGTACCGTGGTCCTCAAGTCTGGTTACCCCATCACTGGTACAGTGGTCCTCAAGTCTGGTTACCCCATCACTGGTACCGTGGTCCTCAAGTCTGGTTACCCCATGACTGGTACCATGGTCCTCAAGTCTGGTTACCCCATCACTGGTACCATGGTCCTCAAGTCTGGTTACCCCATCACTGGTACCATGGTCCTCAAGCTGCTTAGTAGCAGGATTCCGTTACACTCCGAAAAATTAACTGATGACTCCAATTTGTTTATTTGGGTTATAGTTCTTTTTTTTTTTTTTTTTTTTTTGGTTTTTCGAGACAGGGTTTCTCTGTGGCTTTGGAGCCTGTCCTGGAACTAGCTCTTGTAGACCAGGCTGGTCTCGAACTCACAGAGATCTGCCTGCCTCTGCCTCCCAAGTGCTGGGATTAAAGGCGTGCACCACCACCACCTGGCGGGTTATAGTTCTTGATATTTTCCATGTTAGACATTAAAACAGGATCATTAAAATATTAATTAATTAATTTAAGAAATGATAAAACTCATTATATTTCATATAAATAAAAAATTAAAGAGATAGCTGTAAATTCCAGAACAAAAAATCAAGGCAGAAGAATGCATTGTTTTGCAGGCTTATAACTCTTCTCTGATGCCTGGCTTATGGAAACTCTAGTATGAGAATCCAGCTCATTTCTCTTAAGCCAGATATCAAAGAGGAATTACTAAATAACCATGGAAGGAGAGCCGAAAGCATAAAATATGCCCAGCATTCTAGGAGACCTTGGAAACCCAGCATTCCAGGAGAAGTTGGATTTTATTGGTTCCTGGAGGATCGTGGTGTCTGTAGAGGGCCCAAGGCTATAATTTGAGAATTTCTGGCCTAATTAGTAAATTCCTTAATTTTTAAAATAAAAGTTGAATTAGCATACACAGTATTCATTATGGTATTTTCCAACAAAACTTTCCTTTTTGATTGATTTTCCTTCCCACCCCGTCTGCCTCATGCCCCTGCCCTCTTGTGTCCTTTCACACCTCCTCTGCCCTGGCTCCTCTCTGCTCTGAGGTCATGTCCTGTTGCTCTCCTTCCTGAACGCCCATTTCCTCCTCTCCTGGTCTCCTTTCATAACTTACACTCACATTCACCTGCTTATAACATGTATGTATAAACACTGTAAGCTAGGATCGACATATGAGAGAGAACATGCAATTTTGGCTTTTCTAAGACTGAGTTATCGTGTGTGTGTGTGTGTGTGTGTGTGTGTGTGTATGTATGTGGGTGTATGTGCATTTATGAGTTCTTGCCTGCGTTTGTTGTCCTCTTTGTTCTTGATGACGGCCATTGTGACGGGGGGGGGGCGCGGAGGCGGTGGAGACACGAAGAATCTCAAACTAGTCTCAATGTGCTTTCCCATGATGGCTGAGGACGCCGAGCACTTTAAAAACACTCATTAGCCATTTGTGCTTGCTCTTTTGCCTGCTAGTTCCATTAGTCCATGTATGGATTCTTTAAAAAAATTAATGTTTATTTATTTTTGACAACATTAGTCGTTAAACTCAGAGCCTCACACTCTAGGCATGTACTCTATCATTGAGTGCCATTCCCAGCCTTAGTTATTCATTTTCGTGTATGCGTATGTATGTGTGTGTGTGTGTATGCATGTGTGTGCATGTTCACACATGTGGGGGTCAAGGTGACCTTGGGTGTCAGTGCTCATCATGAACTTGTTTGAGACAGGGTCTCTTTGCTGTTGGTCACTGTTTACATCAAGGTGACTGTGTACATCAAGGTAAGCTTCCAGGGCTTGTTCCGTCCCTGCCTCCCACTTGACGGTAGCAGCCCTGGGCTCACAGATACATGCTACTGTGCCCGGCCTTATGTGGGTGCTGGGGATTCAAGCTCAGCTCACGCTTGCAGAGCAGGTGCTTTGCCCACCGAGCCTTTGCTCAGCCCCGTTATTTATTTATTTATTGAGACACGATTGTGCTATGTAACCTAGACTGGCCTCCATTTCCCCATCTTTCTGCCTCAGCATCCCAAGTGCTTGGGATACAGGAATGCATCACACGCTGGGATGACCTGGTAAATTTTTTACTCTCTCTAATCTTATCTAAAACCAAAAGGACGAGCATTTTTTTTCTTTGAAGGTGATATTGTGTCCTTTGAAGGTATCTGCCAGTCTCTGAAGGTCAGATTTGTGAAAGCTGCAGGGGTTTTGAAACAACTTCATTTACATGGGTTAGAAGAGGATCTCAGCTACAGAAGAGGGATGGGGTTTTGGGACGGGGTTTGTACTTTGTATCAACCTTGTGTTGAAGCGGACCTGGGCAGGAAAGCTGTGTGGAGCTTTTTGGCTGGGTTTCTCTAGGTCAGTAGCCTCTGGCCGGGAGGGCAGACAGAAGTCAGAGATGATTGGCTCAGGCCTGCAGCTTGGCTCTTCTGGCCCGTTCATCCCGACTCACCAATTTTCTTGACTTTATATATATCCAAGGAATGCAGGGTACACAGAGATATTCCTCAGTGTTTTAGTCAGCTTTCCATTGCTATAATAAAATAGCTGAGAAAAATCAACTTGATAAGTGAAATATTAATTTTTGTTCACGGTTTCAGAGGTCCATGGTCATTTGTTCCCATCAGCTTGGGCCTGTGACAGTACAATGCATCATGGTGAGAGTATGTGACTGGGGAGGATGCTTGCTTCTTGGTGGCCAGGAAGCAAAGACAGAGGAAGGGACCTAGGTTGCTCTCTCCCCTTAGTAGGAACCTCCCCAATGACCTAACTTCCTCCCACTAGGCCCCACTACCTAAAGGTCCTGTCACCTCCAGGCAGCGCTCCAGGCTGGGGACAAAGCTTTATCTAGCATGTTTCCCTGCTTGTCCTTAAGTTCTTACACAGCATCCAGACCCAGCTAGGACTTTTCTCGCCTTTGGGGTATTTTCCCTGACACCCCACCTGGAGGCTTCCTCCAGCTACAATACGCAGCTCCACTGAGAAGAAGACCCCCGTTAGGGACAAAGCCTTCAGCCTGTGTGCAAACAGGCCCATGGAGGGACTGGAGGTGACTTATGTTTGTGTTCGTTACTGCTACGATTAGGTCCCCCTACTTTCCTAATGAGCTAGAATGTTTACTATAAAATAGGAATGGGGCGTAGATTTGCATTTTACGTCCAGCAGAGGCAGTGCTAGGGACCCAGAGGCTGCCCACCCAGGACATCTGCAGTGACTATTTTAGCATCATCTATCTATCAGTCTCTGCCATGAGTCTGGGATTACAGGCGTGGAAACCACCTTGGACCATGTTGTCCTGGGACCTGGTTTGGCCTGGTGGGTCTGCCTAAGGTGGAACAGAGAAGCCGGTGAGTAGCTGAGACTGAGAGCTAAATGCCACTCTGGACACTGCTGTGCCCGGGTTGAGGGTGGATCATGCTGGAGGTGATGGGCAGATGTTGAAAGTCCTGCCTAGCAACCAGACTAGCAGAAGCTTGGAGGGAAAGATGAGAGTCCAGGCTTCTTTTTGTTTCTGTGGAGGGAGAAACTGTTACTAGATTTCAGGCGGATGCCATAGGGACTGAAACATTTGTTCAAGGAAGGGAGGAGGCAGTTTCTGCAGAAATCACACTCCTATCCTGCAGTGAAATAACCTGAAAATACCCTTCTTGCTGTGGATTTCTACAAACCATTTAATACCTCCAGGGACCTCCCAGGAAATATGCTAGGGTGTTGTTCCCATTTCCCCTTTGATCTGGGACAAGACTGACCTGGGCCAATGGGAGACGAGCCAGGCTGGCCTTGGCTTACCAGGACTCCAGGCAGGGAGGATGCCTGAAGTACAGTTCTTCTTTCTTTGGGTGCCACTGTGTCCTGCATGGAGAAGATTGCTAGTTCATCCTCACTGTGTCTGCCAGAGCTGCTCCCACGGTGTACAGCAATCACCCTTGACAGAGAGCCCTAGGGTAGCAAGGGCAATCGGCTTTCATGGTCTTGCAATTTTCAGTTTTTTTTGTTGTTTTTTCTTTCTAGCTCTGAACTGTAGGTGGGCAAACAGGTAGGCAGGAACTGAGCAATTGGACACTCTGAGCTGCCCTCTGTGAGTTCCTTGAGTGGTGTTCGTATGGGCAGACAGTGTTGCAAAACAGAAACAGACCCAGACTTCAGCCGCCTTCCCTGAGCTTCAACTTGCCTCCTTGCTACTTTGGAAGAATCACGACCTTTCCAAATAAGAAATCAACAAAAGCTGCCCCTCTGCTTACCAAGGAGCACCCAAGATGCCAGAGAAGTGATAATGTTGTCATGGTGACCATTATCCCAATATGGCCCAGGGAGATAGAGCTAGGGAAAGGGACAAGAGTGTCCCGTCTTTCTGGAAACCTGGTTGCCATGGCAGAGGCAGAGGAACAGTCGAAGGGACTTCTCTGGTGGTCACAGGGTAGATGATGATGTGGGTCCCCATTCCTCGGGATGAATTGCATGTGTTATTGCAATCACTACTCACTGCAGACTTACAGCAGAAGCTTCGATCACCCTCACACATCACAGAGAAAGGGCCTGGGCGATAAGCTAAAGTTCATACAACTGGTATATGCATGAGCCAGAACCTGAGCTTGGGGCTGTGGAAGTTACAGCGAGGCCCAGGCAGGCCAGCCAGCCCCGTCACTCCTTCTGGTCATCAACTTTGGAAATCTATTTCTCCTCAAGGTGGAAGGGAACATGTAGCTGACACCCAGCTGGCCCGAGCACCTCCAAAGTATCTTCAATCATGATGGTCTATTTGGTGACAGGTGCTGTGTCATCTTTATCGCAATCCATGAAGTAACATGAAGACTGTTGTCCTTATTTGCTCAAGGGTACCCCTTTCCACCAGGCAAGCTAATTATTAGTCTAAGTTCCCACTACCAGAGACTGGCCACACAGACATTGACTCAACAGGAGGGAATTGAGGAAGGTGAAGATAGGGAGGGGCACGGTGTCTGTTGCTGCTGTGGCTGGCTCACGCCCTCAGACCGCCTGCGGGTTTGTATCAGTAACCCATGCTAAAAGGCAGCTGCTTTTCTATGCTGCACGGTGGACCCAGGGCCTACTGTGGTTGTGCCACAATTGTGATGTTATGTTCTGCTTGCCTGATTCTGACTGTGGACTCTGGACCAGACTAGGTGAGATGCACAATCCCGGCCCAGGGCTGCTGGGAGCAGGACACTGATTCCCTGGGACCAGAGCATGTCCCTAGCATCAGAGAGGATCTTGAGATTGGTGGCACACAGGTCAGACTTCTGTTACCTCTGGGATTCCCCTGGTGCCACATAGCGGAGGCCCTCGTGCATGACTCCCTGCTCTCAACAAACATGGCCTTTCTCTGAGTTTCTTCTCCTCTAGCAATTTATGCCTTCTTTTTCTATGATCCTGCTTGCAAACACTGATTGGCTCCAGTTAGCACTCATGGATCAGTATTATATAGTATATATTTTGTAATATATCGCTATTTTTATAGCATACAGCTATTCTTGGGCTCTTTCTAGTTGAAGCTTGTAAATGCTTGTACTAGCTGCTCACTTTCAATTCTTTCAGCATGAAAGAAATCATGCACAAATCAAACTGTGGTTTATCTGTAGCACTGTGCTGTATCATGTTGAAGACGTCTTTGATTCTAACAGACATTGCTGGTCCATGTGGCACCGAGAGTGAGAAGCTGCCAGTTAAAGCTCACCATCCTGGCTAGAGGCAGCCCTGCTGCAGAGACAGTAACAGTCAAAATAAATAAATAAATAAATAAATAAATAAATAAATAAATAAATAAATAAATAAATGAAAACAACAACTGGCAACAGGCGTTCGGAATCATTAAGACACAGACTGTAGAGATGTTTGTTAGTAAAACATGCAGGTTTGTTTACATTAATGAGCTGGCAGAAGAAAGGGCTGACAGCTCCAAACCTGCCTTGTGTTGTTAGGTTGAGTTGAGGGTATCAACAGAGGGGAAACCCAAAATAAGCCTTGCCTGGCGCAGCATGTCTTGAGATACTTAATGGCCGCCCGCCCCCAAAGACAGGGTTTCTCTGTGTAGCCTCACACTGTAGATCAGGCTGGCCTTGAACTCACAGAGATCCACCTGCTTCTGCCCTCCCCCCACCGACAGTGCTGCGATTAAATGCATGTGCCACTACCCGGGTGTTTAATAGGTCCTTACTATGTTATTGCCGATGGGAACTGATCCTATTGGTCCCCGCAGTCTCCTGGGGAATGTGTCAGAAAATGTCTCCTAAGCCCCATCCCTAGTCTACTGTCTTTAACTCTATGGGACGACGTGCAGGAAACTCTACTGCATAAAAAAATGCCCTGCTCCTGTTAGATCCTATATTTGGTAAGGAAGAGAATTAAGATAAAGGAAGATAGGTGGCCAGGTCAGGGCAGAAGAATTGTTGCCTCCACCTCTGGACCCCGAAGCTGCACGGTCTAAGGCTCTTTGTACCTGTTGGATCCCGACTGGACAACCTGGCTTCCCTTAGTGACATCCTCAGAGGGACAGTAAGTGAGCACATGGCCGAGGCCAGCACCATCCTTGGGCCATGCTGAAGAGTCTCTTTTCCCGCAGGCCATGTGGGAGCAGTGCCAGCTACTGAAGTCTGCCTCGGTGTTCGCCCGCTGCCACCCTCTGGTGGATCCTGAGCCCTTCGTGGCTCTCTGTGAGAAGACTTTGTGTACGTGCACTACTGGGCCAGAGTGCGCATGCCCGGCTCTCCTTGAGTATGCCCGAACCTGTGCCCAGGAAGGAATGGTGCTGTACGGCTGGACTGACCACAGCGCCTGTCGTAAGTCGCTGCTTTCCCCTGTGCTAGGCGCAGGCTGTTTGTCCTGGGGTGGTGGCACCTGGTGCTCTGGAGCTGTGTTGTGGTGTACAACTTCCTACCAGTGCCATCAGCCAGTGTCTACTGAATCCTATGTCCTGAATGGCTCTTCTCAGCTGTTACCTAGTCTTGTGAGCACTGGCCTGCTGGGAAGTCCCTTCCCCCATGGTCTATGTGAAAGCCGGGAAAGCCTTTCAAGGCCCTGTCCCTACCTTGGTTTCATGTCACACTCCTCCCTTTTATTGACTCATCCCTCCGGCCTCCAGGCACATCTTGTACTGGTCCTTCAACCCTGCCTCGCAACATCCATTTGGCATCTCTAAATCTCACTGGGTCCATAGTCATTGTCACCGTCTCCAAATTACCACGATTAAATAGAGACTTCTGGTCACCTTGCAAAAGCCTTCTCTTTCACCACACTGATCAAAAGCCACTCGATGGACAGCTGGTTGGCTGTCATTAGGCAGATAATGCAGACTGAAGGAGGCAGAGGGCCTGGCTGATATTGACACGGCACACTTGAGTTTCACCGTCTGGCAAACAGCGTGGCCATCAGCTTTGCTGTCGTCTCTGCTGTGGGGGTGTGGGAAGATGAGGGTTAGGGCAGCCCGTCTCCTCTGCAAAGGGAGTGGCTGCCTCTAGACCTTTGAAGGTAGGGTGGACGAGATGCCTGATAGATGGTTTTGAAGAAGGACTTGGAGGCAATTGTTTGGGAAGAGCCAGGCCTTGCCCACAAGGACCTGTATGCTCCATGAGGGGAGCAGAGAGCTAGTTTGGCAATAAGGTTCAGAGGCAGCCCAGTAAGCCAGTGGAAATAAATGAAGGTCACCAAAGTGGGTATGGAGAGAATGAGCCCTGGGCTGGGGACGAGGTGACATTTGGTAGGAGCTGATATCATGAGGAAGAGGGACCCTCAGGGGAGGAAGTGATAGTTTCTTGCTGATCCCTGGAAAGCATTTTTTTAAAGCCCAGAATTTGGTGTTGCTCTGAGAAAGTTTTAGCTGGAACTTACAGAACACTGAGAGACGAAAGATGCCCACGCTTTCTCCATGTAGGACGGAGGACAGATAGCTATGAGGTAGGGGTGGCTGGCCCAGGCATCTCAGTGAGTCTTAGCTGGAACCTTGCAAAATGGAAGATGCTCTTTCAGGGAAATGCTGGCTTCAGAGGGACCATGGACTGATGGGTTGGAGGCGGCGCCTGAGGCCCCATAGACAGAGTGGACAGTCAAGGGGGCCGAGCGGGCTGCACTTGTCACTGGCGTGGTTTGGAAACCACCATCCATGCTGGTGAACTGCTTGGGGAGACTCATTTGGTTTGCCTTTCAGACCCAGCATGTCCTGCTGGCATGGAGTATAAGGAGTGCATGTCTCCTTGCACCAGAACCTGCCAGAGCCTGCCTGTCAATGAAGTGTGTCAGCAGCACTGTGTGGATGGCTGTGGCTGCCCTGGTAATAAACTTCCCCCTTCATTTGCAAACCTGAGGCCCTGCCAGTGCCCTTGGCTTTGGGGAGAGAGAGATGAAGGCCACTTGTGTTTTTCTCTCATGGCTGTAATCAGAGGTCTTTTATTTAGCTTTTTTAAAGTCTTTGTACAGGGAGCTCAGGATTAAACTGGCCTTTAGTTTTAATTTATGTTTTCCCATGGTCTGTATTCATAAGGCTCTGTGTCTAGGGAAATAAGGATGGCCTTGGCCCTAACAGTGACTTTGTTCAAGGAGCCCCTGGCCTGATCTCATCTAGGGTTTCTTTTCTTAGTTGGGGTTCAGGACTCCAGTCTGGAAGAAAGGTCTTACAAAGTATGCCCTGGGTTTGCCTTGCGCGCTCAGCTGAAAAGGGCTTTGCGTTAGAAAGTCTCTGTCCAGGGGACTGAGTGGTGGTCAAGAGCTTTATTCAGCTACGCAGAGTAGTAAGTCCTGAGGCTCATGACTTCTCTGTTGGATGCTGTTGAGCAAAACAATTGTCTCCATGCAATCCTGGAGGGATTGGATAGCAATAACCCAGCACACCCCACACACCGCATCATGCGTGTTCTCCGAGATTCCCGGGAAAATCCTCTGGCTAGGCTCTGTGTCTTCTCCACTGGACAACCCCGAACCAGTCCCTGGGCCCATTCTTGGTTCTGCAGCATGGACGTTGATACCTCCCTCCCTCCTAGTCCATCAACGTTAGGGATAAACATCGTAGTACACATCCTTAGAGTTTTCCAGAAACGCTGAGCTTTCGATTACCCATGGGGTTCTGGAAGTGAGTGATGAATAATGATGACAGTGCTGAGGTCTTTGCCTTGATGCCGTTGAACCCAGAGGGAGAGCTCCTCGATGAAGGCCTCTGTGTGCAGAGCTCCGAATGCTCGTGTGTGCACGCCGGGAAGCGGTACCCGCCTGGCAGCTCCCTCTCTCAAGACTGCAACACCTGGTTGGTAACTGGGAATACATAACATGGTCTACCCAGAGTTGGGTGTGGAGTTGGGGCAGGAGGGGCAACATCAGGTGGACCAGGGGCTGGCCTGGGTTGAGAGTGGGGGGTGGGGAGTTGGCAGCGGGGACCGAGCAGGTGTTGAAAGCACTGGTGGTATGCAAAGATCCTGTCACAGATATGCCTGAAGGGAAATCAGAGGGGCACATCTTTTTCATGCAGCTGATAGCTCTAGCTCTTGCCAAATGATGGGTTAGTAAAGGGTGCTTGTCTTACGCAAGCATATAGCTTCTCTTCTTAAGTCTTTTGTCTGCTGGTTGAGAGTAAGCAGAACCCACTAGCAGGGGCTCCTGGGCTGTGTTCTGTGGAGCCTAGACGGTCCTAGCCTGGGCACCTGTCCCTGCTTAGTTCAAGCATCTCTTCGAGCATATCTCAGCATATTGCCTCTAATCTGCCCACTGTCCTCTGTACACTGGGGGAAACAGCACTTTGCCCCACCTCCAGCCTTTCCCTGCCTGCAGCCTCTAGTGCAGGAGTTCTCAACCTGTGGGTCGCGACCCCTTCAGGAGGTCAAATATCAGACATCCCGCATATCAGATATTTACATTGTGATTCATAACGGTAGCAAAATTACAGTTTTGGAGTGGCAACAAAATAATTTTATGGTGTGTGGGTGTGGGTGGGCTCACCGCCACATGAGGTGCTGTACTAAAGGGTCGAAGCATCAGGAAGGTTGAGAGCCCCTGCTCTAGTGCCTGCTGCGCCCCATCCCTTCACTACCCAGCATGACTCTGGCTTTGCCTCCTTCACAAGTCTTTCTTGCTTCCCCCACCTGCATGGGGAGAGGAACAAGACTCCTCACTACCACTGGGGCCCCAGACACCAGAGGTTTTCTTTTTCTGTTTCAGTTTCTTCTCCTTTATGACATCTCCAAGGACCCTTTGTGGCCAAAGGCATGGCCTGTACCACTTTAACCCTTTAAAGACTGAGCTGGCACCGTTCTCTTCTTTCTCTCCTGTATCCCTTCTCCGGGAGGGCAGGGCTATCTGTGGTGAACACTAATTTAAGTAGGTGCCCTCCTGGCAGAACCAATGACCGAAGCCTCTTTTGCCCAACAGCATCTGCAGAAACAGCCTGTGGATCTGCAGCAATGAAGAATGCCCAGGTAGGCTTCTGTACACTTTTTCTCTCCTTGCTCTGTGGAGAGGCGTGTCTTCGCCTGCTGGACACAGCACATCAGACAGTGACCCCTTCGTCAGACCTCCTGACTCAGCTCTGGCTATGGATCTCAGCTGTGCCGTCCACCTGCTGTGAACCACGTGGGTTCACCTGCAGCAGCTCAAGTGGGATTAGGTTGCCCTGCCCAAGTCCTGTTTGCTCTGGGGATTAAGTTGCTGAGCTTTGAGACCGGAGCAGGGCTGACTAAGCAAAGAGAAGAGACATTCTTTGGAAAATCAAGAGGAAGAAGAAGGTTCCAACAATCCTTTTGGCTTGGATTTCTCGGGTGAAACCAGGTTTCTACGGCCCCAGTACACTAGTTAAGCAGAGTGATAGGGAAAGGCAGAGAGTGGGGACTTATTCGATGAAGCAACACTGGCAAGATGAACAAACAAAGGAGTTTGTGACCCCAAGTCTTCCCAAGAAGTCTGTACTGCTGACATGTATGTTGCTTGAGGGGACCAATCTGGTTTCTACAAGAAGCTTGCTTTTGAGGCAGGTGCAGCCTCGCCCTCCAGTATAATTGCCCTCATCTGCTAGAGGTTCTGCCCTGGGAGGTTTTGTTATTCCAGGAATCTAGGTGACACTTTGGGGAAAGGTTAGCAATGCCTTAGCTCTGTGTCCTCAGCCAAAGTAAAGGAGACTGACACCAGGAAGGCAGAGGTCAATGCCTAGTGTTTTTCTTGCTCTTAGCTAGCTCAAGGGCGCAAATGAGAAGGCAATGATTTTTTTTTTTTTTTTAGCAAAAGCAGTTTTTGAGTGCTTTTCCATGTGTTTCATTGGAATGTTCTGGAATGTTTGATGTGCGGACCACAGTATGGTCCAGATGCTAGGAGAGCTGGGGTAGTGAAGGGTCCATTCCCTAGTTGCCCATCTGGAAACTGCTTAGGAAGTTGCACTATATTCTCAGCCCTCTGCTTTTACCTGCATAACCTCAGCTCTATTTATTGCAAACCTCGCCTATTCAAAGCTCCCTCTGCCTCACCCTTCATGTGTCTAGGCCTTTCCCTTTGTGCGCACCCATGTGATGTTTTGGATATGCTGGGCACTGTGCTAAGGGCTTTTCGTGCTACCCCATTGTTACAACCCGTGAGACAAGTACAGCTTGTTTTCACCTTGCAAAGGAGAAAAACAGACAGAGACATGTTAATGAGTTTTCTCAAAGTCACAAAATTACTAAGGGTCAGAGCCAGGACTCAAGTTCACAGTCAGCTGGACTCTCTACCTGTCCTTCCCTTTGCTGGCCCTAGACTTAGGTAGGCCAGGTGTGGCTTGGATACCTGGACTCATATGTGAGGTCTGTAGATTAGAGGCTTTAGGGACCTTATCACTTGGGACCTTGTCTAATACATGTCATATTGGGAAAATTCTGGAACTTGATGGGAGCTAGATCAATTACTTTAGTCTTCCCGGAATGGCCAACTATTCTTTGTATCTTTTGGATAATCCTAGAAGAAAGCAGAAAGGATAAAAGATTGCTATTGAAAATGCCGTCTGTGCTCTTCTTGAGCATAAATAATTACATCCCAAGTAGGAGTCTGAATGTTGCAGGCTATTTGATCACACTGTGTGAAAGGCACCTTCTGTTTGGTTTAATGAAGACAGAAGAGAATAGGCCGGACTTCCTGGGAGAGAGAGGACATGGAGAAGAATCTGAGGCACACAGGAGATGCCAGCAAGACACAGAGGGAGTTGGACATTCAAAATGAAGGATGGGTAAAAAGCCACATGACAGAATGCAGATGAATAAAAACAGGTTAATTTAAGTTATAAGAGCTAGTGGGACAAGCTTAAGCTGAGGCTGAGCTTTCCTAATTAATAATTAATAATTAATAAGTCTCTGGATCATTATATGGGGGCTGGCGGTCCTGACAAGAAAGTACTACTACAATTGGGTCAAACGTGGAGGCAGAGCCCATATAGTCAAACATAGAGTCGAGGAAGCTGAGAAAAGTCCTAGACATGGAGCCCGCTGCTTGCAGTGCACAGAGGTGTGGCTCCTTTAAAGGGCCCCACTGTGCAACAGAGCGCTTGAGCAGCTTGTGTGCTGGGTAAAAGCACCTGGTTGGAGTCAACTGCCAGTGCCATGTGCCAAGTGGAGCCCACAGTGATAGCCTAGCCGGTGAAGGCTGGAGACATATAAAAAGTCGGGTTCACACCAAAAAAACGGGGACAGACCTCTAAGCGGGTACAGAATGCTTAAAAATGTGCTTAGATGCTAAAGAAAGAAAAAATGGGTTATAGACAGTAATAAAAGAATAAACAGTTAAAAAATAATAAAGTGAAGTCTTTAAAGAAAGAGTAAAGTAATATGAAAAATAAGCCACGTAATGATGGAAAATACATAGGGTGTCTGGATCCCGTATGGTACTTTGTTGACTTTAAATTTTTTAAATGCTTTGAACAGAAAGCAACAACTGCTGAGAAATATTGTATTGTGGAAAAAAACTACTGAATTAAACCAGTCTATATATTTTAAGGATGTCTTAACTTTAGAATGGAAGTCAGGAAATGTGTTGCCTTGGGGGAGAGGTTATGCTTTTGTTTCCACAAGAGAAGAAAAGCTATAGATACCATCAAGTTTGATAAAGAATAGATTCAAACAACAGAGACCTCTTGATTAGGAGAGGTGATATTTCATCAAACAGCGTGGTTATTCAACTCTTTATTAAACCACTCAGAAGGTACCTTTCACACAGTGTGATCAAATATCCTGCAACTTCTGAACTAACCCATAGCTAAACCAGAAGGATCCATTGCATAAACTCTGAAGACCACAGTGGACAGAATTAGGAGTTTAGTTGGCTGTGTTTCCTTCAGATTGACTCCCGGCTGTGAGAGTCCTAACATCAATGACTTCAGAGTGGGATTTCTATCCATCATCCTTTCATTCACCCATTCAACCAATTGTATCCACTATATCCATGAAAGTCTTGTCTGGACAGTGCAATCCTATGGTCTTCCACTCAAAATCTACAAGAGTTTTTCTGAGGACCAAGACAGCCTGTTGGTGCCTGGAAGGGCAGGAAGCCAGTCCTGACTTGTTGCCTACAGAGTGACTTCATGCTTTGCTGGCAAAGCTACTGAGATCTAATTCTCAAAGTCCTGCTTTGACCCTTTGACTCTTATTCTGTCCACTTCCACCCATGGTTGCCAGATTTAGGCTTATCTCTCCACCTTGCCACAAACCTGTTGCTAGTGGGGTGTCTTTATCTCTCAGATAAGCAGCAAGAGCTTAGAGGAAAGGAATCAGTGGGAAGGTTCTGGAAGGGGCTCTGCCTAGCTCCCCAAGTGGCTTCTGTAAAGAGCCTGGAGGGGCTGTGTCATGCTTCTTTGGCATAGAGAACTGGGCTTTGATTCTGGACAATGAAGAAAGTGTATTAGTCATTGTTCCCTGTGCCACAAATCCTCAAATGCATTGGATCACTTTGAAGGCTGCCTAGAGCAAAGAGTGCAGTGTGGGAAGTGAGAACTGGAAGGACGAGGAAAGGGTCTAGGAGCATAGCAGTCTTCTGGGAAGGGGCTGGGTTCCCTATGGATGCCTTTTTAGAAATTCTCCCCTCCCTGTTCATCTCTGCTTACTGGCTAGAAGTTAGGGTATCCTCAGGCAAAACTGTGGTACATTGGTCAGCTTTGTATTACCACAATAGAACACCTGGCACAATTTGCTTGTGAAGTAGAGGCTTAGTTTGGTTTAAGATTCTAGAGCTGCAGGTTTAAGGTCAGGTGACCCCATTCATTAGAGTCTCTGGTGATGAAGACCTATGGTTGGGACATGCACCAGAGTGAACAATTATATCTGAAACCAATAAGCAGGGGTCTATGTGTGGGAGAATAGGTCCTACAACCCTCTTCAAGGGTACATGCCAATCACTTAAGCGCCTTCCACAAGGCCCACCTCCTGTGGTTCCACAACTTTTGATAGTGCCACTCCTGGGACATGGGCCTTTGGTGGACATTCAGCACCCACACAGAAGCATGTGGTTTCCATGGAGCCTGCCATCCTGTGGCTCCTTCTTAATCGCTCTATCATACACTGCAAGAAGTCATATCAATGTTCCTTCAGGCCAGGCAATGCATCATGTTTCATAGCAAGGCTTTCTTCCACCCAGGCTCTGTGTTGTTCCCAAGCCCCTTGGCAGGTGACCACACTGACGAGGGTCAGAGAGGCACCGGGCTTGGCCCTGAAGAGAGTAGGCTAGTTAGGAACTGTGGAGCCTAACCCACGGGGCAGTCAGTGATGGCTGTGTTTAAAGTGCTCTGTGACTGCTTTGGACGGTGGGAGCAGTTTAGCTTCTCTGGGCTCTACTTTGCTCATCTGCCAGCTGGGAATGACAGTGCAGAGACACAGCACACATATTCGGTCAGAATTAAGTTACTGAGTTAAAGGCCAGCTCGGAGGAGCCTGGTGTCTACAGGAAGTCTTTTTCACCCTGATGGAGGCTGTGGACTGACATTTCTGCAGGAATGACTGTAGGAAAAGGTGAAGGTCAATAGCTCAAGCAGGGCTTCCTATCCAGGGCCTACTAGCTGCACACCAAATGGTTTGTTTATAAGAAAAAAAGCATGTGACCATTAGATGAGACATCTCTTTCTTCTGCTCCCCTTATCCTTTCCTCTCCTCTCCTCTCCTCTCCTCTCCTCTCCTCTCCTCCCTCCCCTTCCCTCCTGTCCTCTTCTTCCTTCTGTTCTCTCCTCCTTTCTCTTACTCTTGCTATTCTTCCTCCTTTTTCTCCTCTTCTTCCTTCTTGTAAGTGTGTGTGTGTGTGTGTGTGTGTGTGTGTGTGTGTGTGTGTGTGTGTATGTGGGGGGGGGATCATTACACAAGAGGGACCTGGATTTAATGTTAGATGGCTCTACTTTGTATGCTCTTTTAAGAACTTCTAACTTTATTCATTTGCGTGTCTCACGTCTGGTGGCTGCCCTTGACTGCCTGCCCGTGAACAAATACCCTTAGCTGTCCTGCTCCGAGCTTAGGAGCGTGAGTCTAGCCATGTGGCTTATTGTTTGCTTGGATGTTCTAGTTCCCTTGGCCAGCTACTTCCCAGCAGCTCACCCATCCATTTCCCCAGGTTTCCTGTGTTCGCAGCCTAGTTTCTCAATTGTCCCAAGGAGATAAGCTACATATAATATTTAGACTTCTGATTGCTGAGAAAGAAATCAGCAGGGTCAGAGCAGGAAGCCAGATCAGAGGATTAGATCCCAGGCTGAGCATTTCCCTTTCCAATAGTCACAGTGCTTTCTCATTGACCCTTCTTTCCCTGGGCATTGTCAAAGAGAATGCAAGTGCAGCTTCACACTCAGATAAGAGCGTTCCTGGGAGGATGGAGATGACTGGGGGAAGAATCCCACCCACTTCACTGCAGCCAGGTCAAGGCACTTGACACAAGCGGCCACATTGCTCTGTTTGTTCAACCATGGAGACTTTAGAAAAATATTCATTAAGACAGGCCTTCCTGTGACATTGCTGGATTCCAGGACATTCACAATGGGTTGGGGTGACCCCTGCCCCATTGTGTTGCTGCTCAGCTTTCTCCCAGCTGTGAGGAGAGTGAGCTAGGGCCTACCTGTTTCTTCTTTTTTTCATGCTTTTCAGGCTGGTTTTGGTCACTGATCGCTTTCCATCCTGGAAGGGATGACAGAGAGACGCTTGTCTCCTCGGGGTGCTTGTCTTTACCTGACCTTCAAATAGTCTCAAGTCAGAGCCACAACTGAATTCAAAGTTGTACAGTTAGCCTGGCCCAGCCCTCTTGTTTCTGAGAATATCAATGAGGGGGCAGACACTCGGGTCCCCTGTTTCTTGTCCTTGTCATGGGGACCGGAGGAACCACGCTGCAGCCTTTCAGGACATCCAGGCTGCCTTAGGCCTCAGCACCAGCCCTAGAGATGTGCCCAAGTGGAGCTGCAGACCTTTCAGGGGACAGTCCAAGGTCAGGCTGTGCTATGGAGAACCTAGCCCTGGCTGTGTGGAGTCAACGGTAGTGGGTGGCAAGAAGCCACTCTTTCATGGGACAGAACTTCTATAGAATTCTACACAAATTTTCTACAATTTCTCATGGTGGAAATGAGAGAGAGTGGCACAAACACTCAGCTAAAGGTGGGCAGGAGAGCATGATGCCTGTGTAAGCCACAGGGTCCATTTTAGGCTTTGAGGATGGAGGTTCCCCAAGCTGGGTAGAGACATCAGGGCCTCTTCTGCATAAATATCTTCTAGGACAATGTGAGCTCGTGGCTGAACCCCTTGGAAGACAAAGTCACAGCTGTATAGGAGGGGGCAGGTAGAGTCCCCATCTGCAGATGTATCAGCCTGGGCTGGAAGCTGGCCTTGTGGAGGTCGGTGCTGCCTGTCTATGTCTGTGTAGAAAGCCTCCTGGCCCCTGGCCCTACTCCCCTTCGCCCCCGCCAGCCCCCAGCCCTGAGCAGGTTCCCTGTGAACTAGGCTCGGAGAAGGAATGGAGCCTCTAATTGGCACTGAGCCAGTCCACCTGTTTTCTTATCTCTGCCTCTGGCTTTTGGCCTTCATGGCTCTCCTGGAGTGGGGCTGTCCCCAGACCCCTCCACAGGCCATTTCAACAAGAACCATGTTTCTAGGCAGCCTCCCCCGTTCTGCTGATCAGAGCCCTAGCCTGGTCATCTGCCCCTGATCTGGCCCTGAACAGGGAAGCTGGGGCCCGCGGAGTGGACTTCAGGAAAGAAGTGAGGAGCAGGAGCTGCGGGCTCAGACCCCGACGCCGTCACAGACTGCTTTAGCTCTGCAGCCATCTTTCCTAGACGTTCTGTTTGTAAAGGGGGCACTGAGCAGCTCTGACAACTCGTGTGAGAGTGGAAACTGATTGATTTGCAGATCTTTGCCAGAACTTAGTTTTGATTGTCTTGGGGGAAAGGACACCTGGGAACTCTGGGAGAGGGACACCCTGTTTTTATGTGTACTTCACCTTGCCAACTTAGAGCCTCTCCCCTAACCCCTTCTTCTGGGTCCTTCCAGGGGAGTGTCTTGTCACAGGCCAATCCCACTTCAAGAGCTTCGACAACAGGTACTTCACCTTCAGTGGGATCTGCCAGTACCTGCTGGCCCGGGACTGCCAAGACCATGCTTTCTCCATCGTCATAGAGACCATGCAGGTGAGCTTGGCCAGGGCACCTGTCAGGACGCCTGCAGAGCCTCGTGGTGAGAGGACAATGTCCTGGAGGCTCGAGCACCCCTGTCCTGTGCACAGGAGGAATTGTTTTCCCCAGTCTTCAGGGGCTTCATGCAAACTCAGTCTGTCTTTTCCTACTTAGCCCCTGGGAGATGGTTACCTTGTTATTCAGGAGGATCAGCCCCTCAGGTCTAGTGTGTGCCTCCCTAAACCTCTGCTCTTTGAAACTGAAGGTAGATTGGGGTGGGGAGCAGCAGGGTCCTCTCCTGTAGGCAGGTGTGTACTCTCCAGGTAATGAAGCAAGGACGGGGACAGTTGCAGTTCTTCTACCCTAGGGGAAGTCCCTGATTTTGGGGGGGGGGTTAATAGGCCCAAGGAATAAGGAGAGCTGAGGGCTTAAGATTCATTGTAAAAAACCCAAGCAAGGATGGGAAAGGGTGCGAGTATGGCTTGGGTTAGGGCGCTCTTGCTCAGCTCTGGGCCCCATACTTGCGGCATCTGTGAGAATGGAAGTGTGCTACTCCAGAGGCCCATGCACTCTGGAGTTGAGACTGGGTACTGGGGCTGCCAGGGGCTGTGGTAAGGTCACCCTGCATCTCCCCTTGTCAGTGTGCCGATGACCCTGATGCTGTCTGTACCCGCTCAGTCACTGTGCGGCTGTCTGCCCTGCACAACAGCCTTGTGAAGCTGAAACATGGAGGGGGAGTTGCCATTGATGGCCAGGATGTCCAGATTCCTTTACTGCAAGGTGAGCTCATGACCTCGTCCTCCATACTGTAACATCTTCTCAACATCTGTCCCTGCCCTCCGAGGACACCCTTTTCTTTCCTGGACACCTGACAGGGATTTAACTGGGGGTAGTGGTGTCCTGGTTACACTGTCTCTGCAAGCAAGGGCTTCCTGAGGCAGAGGCTGACCCAGCTGAACGGTCAGGGGTGACTGATGAACGGTCAATTCAAAGGATGCTACTTGGAGCAAGTGCCTCACAAGAACAACCTTCCCAGGTCACATTAACTGACTTGATGTCACACAACTCCCAAACTTAACCTTCAGAGTGGCTTTCAGATCTCTCCTCCATGACCCCTGGCTGTCCTGTAGCCCACAACCCTAGCTTGGCACACAATGGATGAACCTGGCGAGAGAGCACACTGTGTATTCATGTGCGTTTATGCTGAGAGTGACTCCAGGGAGCTGATGTATGGCTCCGAGGCCAGGCATGAGCTTTTCTCGCATCTCCACCTTCCCACAGCAGCAGACTCCGCTACTTCTAGCTTTGCACACAGCATGGTTGAGCCAGGAGGACTGTCATCCAGCCTGCAAGCCAACAGAAAGGCCCCAGCATGCTCAAGCATCAGGTTTAGTGATTGTCGTAGACACTTTCTGTTGCTGTGACGAAAACAACAACAAAACAAAACAAACAAACAAACAAAAAACTTGATCAAATTCAACTTGGGAGGAAAGGATTTAGCTCATCTCACACTTCCACCGCATAGTTCATCACTGAGGGAAGTCGAGGCAGGAACTCAAGCAGGAAGAAGGCTGACTATTGGCTTGCTCCCCAGCCTGGAGTTCAGTTCCTTTTCTTATAGCTCCCAGGGCCACCTACCTGAGGGTAGCATCTTCCACATCAAACAACAATCAAGAGAATGTCACAGACATGCCTACAGGTCAACGTGCAGGAAGCATTCTCTCAAGTGAGGTTACTCTAGTTGACAAGCACCAGCACAGAGGATGCTGGAGCTTCTGCTGCCCTCTTACGCCCACAAGGGAAATTACAGGTTGTGGCAGCCCACCGGCTCCTCTGGGAATTTATTTACCTCTGTCCACCCAGTTAACCGTTCTTCCAGAGAGCATCACCCCCAACCCCTATCCTCCTGGACGCCTATCTGCCTTTCACTCCTCGCTCGTCATTGACATGATACTTTGAGACATCACAGACTCACGGCACCCCTGTCACCTCCCTACCTGAACCTACACTCGCCCTGTCCTTTTCTAGGTGACCTCCGCATCCAGCACACGGTGCTGGCTTCCGTACGCCTCAGCTATGGGGAAGACCTGCAGATGGACTGGGATGGCCGCGGGCGGCTGCTGGTTAAGGTAGGTCCCTTCCCAAGCTACAGCCTCCCTGGAGCCCGACCTTTACAAAGTACCCCTTGTGCTCTGGGCAAAATGGCTTTGTGTGGTACGAGAAGAATTTCTTTCCCCTCACCCTCCACACCCCCAGAGCAAGGAACAGGCGTCTCTCTGTATGAGAAGCTGATGTCTGTTTTCTGGGTGCTCCTTGTTGGCCCTGGGGTTTCTCCCTTCTGGGGTTTGGGTATTGTGCTGACCTCCAGAATGGATGGCTGTCCATCCCCTGGAGGACTGGCATCAAGGAGGATTTACTGGCCAGTTTCCTGGCTGCAGCGAGACCTTGGATCAAGGGGTATCCCTGGACACTCGTTGTGGGGAGCAAGGGAAGAATCAGATTGGAGCACCCAGCTCAGACCCGATATCCTCCCATACAGCATCTGGAGAGGGCCACAGGGGGCATCGCCCACATTCCTTTAAGCCGATGAATGTGTGGCCATGCCCTCTGGATGGATTGTCTGATCAGATTGGACAGTAACATGTACACTTACTGGGCTTTTGGATTTGCTGACCGTGCAAAGACCCTGGCAGGTGGGCAGAGCAGGAATCACTCACTACTGCTGTTTCATAAGGGAGATAGCCAGGGGACATGGAGGGGCACCAGAAGCCCACACTCAGTCACAGCACAACGAGAGTTAGTTCTCTGGCTGGTGTGCTTCCGTTAGACTATGGTCCTCACTGTCTGGTCTCAGGATGCTGTTAGATTCTTAAGAATGACTGAGGAGGGTCCCCAAGATCTTTAGTGAGATTATATCTGCTGACCCCCAGATGAATGGTTAAAGTCAAAGCTGAGCCCAGGAGGAGACGGGCTGGAGGCCAGCCTGGGCTACACAGTGAGTTTCAGCCAACCTGAGCTCCATAGCAAGACCCCATCCCAAACAGCAGAAAAGTTAACCCAGAGACGCTAAAACATGCATTAACGCTAAACCTTGTTACCTAGTGGGCATTGGTAAGCACTTTTGGAAAAAAATAAGTTAGACGGGGTCAGGGAGACAATACTAGGCAGTAAGAAGAGAGCCATGGCTGCCCGTGGCTGTGCATCTCTCTAGCGATTCATTTACTAGAAGACGGCTGGATTCTCATATCTACTTCTGCAATCAATCTGCTACAATATTTCACGTCACAGGACCTCTGGAAAATTCCACTGGGTCCTTGTATGAGAATGAGAAGGGAAAGACAAGAGCAAAGGTCACGTAGCTATGAAAAGATTCAGCCTCGAAGACACCTGGAAAGGGCCTCAAAAAACCCTGATGGGCCCCAAGACCACACTTGGAGAAACAACATTCTAGGGCAGACCTAGGATGCCTGGAGAGCCTGCCCCACATCCTGGGGTCCCTGCTCCCGACTGTCCTTGGTGTAACTCCGCGGTGGGTGTTACAAGTCCCTACGAGATGCTGTTCTTCCATTCCCACGTGACCACGTTCACTCTCCCGTTGTAGAGCCTCCGAGAGGGATCCACATGAACTCCATTCTTCTTTTGTAAAATGACTGTAGCCATAGAGTGGGGAGCAGGAAGAGCCAGGAGAGCCTCTTGTCCCATTTCCAGTTAGAGCTAGAGGCGGGGGCCTCTGCTAGAATCATGGCGACTTGGCGGGCTGGGGTTGTGGCAGCGTCAGCTGGTTACAGACCTTGGGTCTCTGGGCCTGGGTCTAATTTGCCTTCTGCTCACCAGGTCTCCAGGGAGTGCTTGCTGGGAGTCTACCTTCCCAGCATCCACTATGGTGCAGGGTTGGTGTGCTGGCTTTGTATGGTTTCTCCTCCTGTACTTCCCCTTGTAGGCAGCTGCCTGCCTTTCCCTCAGGTTGCTCTGGTCTTTGTCTCTCTGAAGAGGAGAACGCTAGACGTTTAGCTGTAGAAATGGGCTGCAGGGCTCTCTCTGGAGTGGGGTTTGATTAGTTTGGCTAAGATGAAGAGAAGAAAACGTGACTAAGGTGCAAGACAAGGTCAGGTGACCTTGAGGCCCATG
Organism: Ondatra zibethicus; assembly: GCA_004026605.1. Classification (NCBI taxonomy): domain Eukaryota; kingdom Metazoa; phylum Chordata; class Mammalia; order Rodentia; family Cricetidae; genus Ondatra; species Ondatra zibethicus. Next base: position 58,514 of record PVIU01007529.1, read on the forward strand.
GGAATAGCCTACTGTTGGTTTTGCCATGAAAAGGTGCATTTGTGAGGAGCAGGAGGATTGGGGAGCATTTGAATTGACCCCTGGAGCTTGGGGGAAGAGCTGGCTGGAGGCAGGCAGGCCTGGGGTTCAAGGTGCTGCAGGGGCCCTTAATCTCTTTCCACCTGTGTGTGATATGCATGCCTTGACCCCAGGCAGCGGGGATGTGGTCAATCAGCTCAGGTAAACCAGCTCAGGTGACTATCACGCAGGCCAGGTTCAGCCTCAGCAGAGAACTGGGAGGACATGGGTCAGTCCCCATTGTCATAGAGCTGAGGCCTGTTTTAGATAGTGTCTTCTCAAAATTCCCAGAGCTGAGACTCTGTAGGGTCTGTGTCCAAGGTCCGTGTTCCTGGGCACATCCTCTCTTCCAACCCCTGATCATGCAGTCCCCTGAGACAGGCTAAGGGGACAGAGAGGAAAAACATGCTCGGAGTGGCTGATGGAAGGCAAGTGAGAGTGGCTAAGGGGGACTCTGGGAGCCTGTGGGCACCTGATGTGTCTAAGAAGAGGAGGAGAGAAAGATGCCGAGAAGTGGGGAAGGCAGGATGAAGGCATGTCGCTTGCTGCCACTTGCTCAGGTGGCCTTGACAGTCTGTGTTTCATCTGATATTAGGAGGGAGACTATTTTTGTGGCAATTTATTTTTTTTATTCATCCAACCCATTCATTCAATTTGACAAATATTAGGGTGTCCCAGTAAATTTCCTGTGTTGCGGTCCTCACCCTCCAAGGTGATGGTGTTTGGAGGTAGGGGCTTTTGGCCAGGGATGAACTCATTAAGAGCAAGCCCTTCCTTAAGAATGTGATTAATGCCTTTATAAGGAGCTCCAGGGAGCCAGCCAGCCCCTTAGGCCATGAGCCATGCAGCAAGAAGCCAGGATCTATGAACAGGCACCCTGCCGGTGCTGCATCTGCTGGGATTTGACCTTAGTTCCTGGCCTTTAGATATACTGTTTCTGTTGTTTATAACCCTCCCAGTCTATGGCATTTTGTTACTACAACCTGAACAGAAGACAGACACCATTGTATTAGAGGCAATGAAGGTCCAACAGGGAAACAGCAGGCAAAATGCTTGCCTCATTTAGTTCGAATTCTAATGAGGAAGATGGAGAATAAACAAAACAAACAAGTCTAATATGTTGTCTATTAGAATAAAGCCCGGGGAGTGAAATAAAGCAGGGGAGGGGCAGGAAGGGCCAGGGTGGTTTAGTTTTAAGCAGGGAAGTCGGGGGAGGCCTAGGTGCCTAGTGTGTGTGAGACCCTTGGCCTTTGTAAAGCAAGCAAGGAGATGCCACTCTGCCCAGCCCTCTCACGTGCGCACACTTGCGGGTCTGGAACCACCGCGTTTAGTCACAACTGGAAGCTGCAAGGGGTTCCTAGAGGTGAGCCCTGGAGTCCAGGCTTTGGGACATCAGGAGAGTGACCCAGTCTCACAACCCACAGCTAGAGTGGACTCTCGCCTCTGGCCCCTACCACCTCTTCAAATCTGCCCCATAGAAACCATCAGTGCCCCGCTGCCTGGGGAAAGGCCGCCTCCACACCACTACTCGGCCGTGAATGTGCACTCTGGGCTCAGACCTCTGGCTCACCCCTGAGATCTGATCAGAGAGTGAGTGATGGGGACCCCTGCGTCCTCACCAGTGTCCTCAGCAGGAGACTTAGAAGAGAGGCATTGCTTCTGGACACCAGCCACCAGCTCCACGGGGCTTGGGTTGCACTCCGCTATCTGCCTTGCCCACTTGTGACCAATGCCTGCTCAGTGGACAGTTCACACTTCATCTCATTGTTGCTTAGCTTTTGCCCACTGATGGGCATGGGTATAGGAAGCACATGAATCTGAGGGAGTCAGCCTGCTTGCTCTTCCCAGCTCTGCCATTCTCTGGGGTCTTAGGCGTGTCCTTTTCTCTCTGGGCCTCCACTGTGCCTTCCAAAGTGACTATATCATATATATGTAATAAGAATATATTATTATGAATATACTCTTAATTAATAGTAAAATCAACAATATATTTCTAAATAAATATATTTAATATACAATATATTATATTAATTAATTTATATAGTTTTTAGAATGATCATGGCTGACTGCTCTCTGCCCAGCAACAGAGAGCAAGGACAGAGCTGGCACCATGCACTCTGTAGTTTGCAGCTTCCCTCCTGTTTGCAGCCCAGAGCTTAGCTGTTGTAGACATTTATTTTTCACGTGGGGAAATTTGATTGAAATGATCTCATTAGTTACGTGAGACTCCTGCTGCGGTCGAGGACAGCTGTCTGTCTTCCGTCTTCCGCAGCTGTCCCCTGTCTACTCCGGGAAGACCTGTGGCTTGTGTGGGAATTACAATGGCAACAAGGGCGATGATTTCCTCACGCCGGCGGGCCTCGTGGAGCCCCTGGTGGTGGACTTTGGAAACGCCTGGAAGCTTCAAGGGGACTGTCCGGACCTGCATAGACAGCACAGCGATCCCTGCAGCCTGAACCCACGTTTGAGTATGTGAGCCCCAGAGCCCCAGGCATCTCCCATGTTCTGGGCTTTCCATAGGACAGTATACTCCGGGGGAGGCAGCCCTTGTTTGGACCCCTGGCGTTTTGACCATATCTACATTTGACTAATTTTCCTTTTCAAAGTCTGTTTATTGAACACCCTCCATGGATGAAATCCTGAGAAAGAAGAGAATAGTGTGTCATTTCTTAGACACAATAACAGACCGGGAAGGTCTCAGTTTAGAGCAGCAACGGGCTCTAGAGTGGAATTATTGTGTAATATGCGTTGCGGTGGCCCTGTGTAAGCACAGCACTGCAACCTCTCTGCTCTCGTGAGCTTCTGTCGCTCTGACCACTGTCTCCAGGCAGCGGGTTTTTGGGAAACGCATTTTTTTACCTGTAACTGAGTCAAACGCAGGGCAGTAAATTGGATCCAGAAACCAGAGCCAGAGAGACTTGCTTTTGCAGCAACTGTCTACAGAGAAGGGAACTGGGTTCTGCTCCTGGGTGGGGAGGGGTAAGGATGTGAGGATCCCTTGTAGCTAACCCCAGAGGCCTTGACAGGGCCGCGTCTTATCAGGCACTGGCTTTTCTCTCTGCGCGCAACAGCCAGGTTTGCAGAGGAGGCTTGCGCGCTCCTGACGTCCTCCAAATTCGAGGCCTGCCACCACGCAGTCAGCCCTCTGCCCTACCTGCAGAACTGCCGTTATGATGTTTGCTCCTGCGCCGACGGCCGGGATTGCCTGTGTAGTGCCGTGGCCAACTATGCTGCTGCGTGTGCCGGAAAAGGCGTTCACATCGGGTGGCGGGAGCCAGACTTCTGTGGTGAGTGCAACCCTCCCAAACTCTCCTGGCACCTCGTGGGGCTGCGTTCACCTGCCCTTTTCAAAGACCCTTTCTTTGAATTATTTCATTTGGAAACAGGCCCCAGTGACAAACCTGGATCTATAGTTCATTTGCAGTCATTTTTCCTGCCTTCTGCTCCTGGCTGGTGGTGGCTTGGGTTCCTGCATAAAAGCCATGACACTTCATAGTGAGCCGGTGCCTAGCTGAGATTGCCTGTAACTGCTGCCACCTAGTGTTCGTTCTCTGTAGGGTCAGGAAAGACCATATGTGCGTGGAGTGAGTTTGGAATGCAGGAATCTTTTGTTTATCATTTCAGTCAAGACGCCAGTGAGTCTTGGCCCACGTCTTTGGCATTGTATAAAGTTATGCACTGCTGAATAATGTCATTGTCCTAGCTGACTATGCATCTGTCCTCTGCTGCAGTAGATTCCTGCCATCAGAGATGGTCTCTGCTCCTGCCCTGTGGCCCCTGGATTGTAAGACTCTTTGCTGTTCCTCTGGGGACATCTGGCTAGTGTCTGGTCTCAGACAATTGGGGTATAGGATCTCGAAGCTTCCTTTTTGAGACCTCCCTTGGAGATGCCCATCAATCACACTGAGTGAAAGGATGGAGGGGAGGGGTAGCTGAGGAGCACTCTAGGTAGCTGAGGAGCACTCTCGGGGGAGGGTGTTCTTGACCAAAGTTCTACAAAGGTGCATTTGTAGCAGAGAAAAGTTAGCAGAAACGGGGTATGAGGCAGGCAGTCTGGGAGAGGAACAAAGGCGAAACTCTGGCTTTTAGAGTGAGGCAGGTGTGTTTGGGGACTGCAATGGCCACCCCGACGAAAGCAGGGAAACAGCAGTTAGGGGCAGTGGTGAAAAAAAATGACATTATGCATTTGAAGAGAAGTACATGTGTCATTATTGGTGTCCTGCGAGCTTGTGCTTAGTCTGAGCAGTCTCTTACAGAGAGAACAGGTGTTGAAAGGTGGGATGAAGGGGTGCACGCTGTGCCCTCCTCTTCCCTCTAGCCTCGGATGGAGGGAATGCTGGGAGCCCAGAGGCTGGAGGCCAGGCTTTTCTGGAACCTCACCTGTGGTCTAGCTGCTCTGTGACCCGAGTCCTTCACTCGAGGGTGCAGAACCTCTGTCCCCCTCTTCGTGTCTGCTCTCTAGCAATGGGGGAACCAGTCGGTGGTGTGCTGTTTGTGAACATGCTTCTGTTGCCCACCAGTATTAGGAATTCCGCACTAGCTGTCTTCAGGGCAATGGCATCAGAAGGCTGTGTTAATGTAGGGCATTCTCTCTGAAGGCCAGCAGCCTTCGGGAACATTCTTTCGTCTCTTAGGGGCAGTTGTTCTTCACCTCCACAGAAGCGAGCGTGGGCAATGAGCTGACTGGCCTTGCAGTAATCAGGGTGACTCTGCTAAGATTAGGAGTGACTTGCCAGGCAGTGATGGCGTACGCCTTTAATCCCAGAACTCAGGAGGCAGAGGCAGGCGGATCTCTTAGTTTGAGGCCAGCCTGGTCTACAGAGTGTGTTTCAGAACAGTCATGATTGTTACATAGAGAAACCCTGCCTAGAAAAACGAAACAAAACCCAAACGAAAAGAATAGGAGTGACTCAGTTGACAGACTCCTGAGCCTTTCTAAGAGAGCCGCAGGTGCTGACTGGCAGGAAGGAGATGTTTAAAGACAAGAGGAACCTGTCCCCTGTGAGTTTATGTGACAGATGGCCTTGGCTTGCTTCTCTGAGCCCAAAGAGAGCGGGCCAGCCTCCTGGGTTCCAGTCTCTGGCTTTCCTCACTTATAGAAGCCTAGATTTCCTGCCTCCTGGTCCCCAACCTCTTTCTTCCTTCTTGAGAAATGGACAGAGCTCCCAAACCACTGCTTTCATTCAGAAGAATGTCACTGGGAACAATCAAGTTCCAAACAAGGACATGCCACGCAGCTGCTTTTGTGTAATGCCCCAAAGAGACCCAGGAGCAGCACACACATTGTTTTGTCCTTGTAAAATGGCTGTTTCCTCTTGGGAACACAAGACCACGGACTCCCTGAAGGCATGGACACCGTTTCCCTGAGCCTCACACAGCCCTGGCATATACATACATCTCTGCTTAACTGAGGTGTGCCTGGTTTTCTGAAGGGGGAAGGCTCAAGGAGAAACTTGATGAGCCTGGATGCCAGCTCTGGAGACGCTTTGCTGGTGGAGAGAGGAGCCCTCAACTCCGCTGCTCTTCCCTGGGCGGAAACTGTCCTTGCACATGACGCAGATTGAAGGGAGTTGCTGCCTTCGTGGGCTAGCCTGCTCCAGTGTCACCCCACCTGCGCTCTGTACATTCAGGGTCCCAGCATCTCCACTCCTCCCGAAGAAAGCAAGCCAGTGACTCATGTGACTAGGGAATCTTCTGATTTCCCAGCGAACTTAAGATACAGATCTGAGGTGATAGTAAGAGGGAGAGGCTCGGGGTCTCCTCAGAAGTTCCTGGCCAGGGATACCTCTTACAGCTTCTATGGGATGTTCTGTCTGTGGCATCTGCTGGAGAAAGGGACTGTCCCTGAGAAGGAAGGCTCTATTGTTTTTGGGAGGACTGTGCCCAGAGCACAGCTCTCATTTCCTGGACAGCAACCCACAGGCAAGGGTAAAGGGCACCCGTCACCTCCCTTCTCTTCTTCCCTTCACATAAAGACTTTTGTCATCCGTATGTTCATTAGACTACAGGCACATGATGGGCACAGTGCAGGAAGGGAGGGCCAGGTCTTCTGAGGCTAAGATCTTTCTCTGCAACATGACTCCCATCTTGAGCCTGCTGAGCTGGTCTGGGACTCCCTTCCAATGTCACAATGATAATAGCAGTGAGCGTCTGTGACAGGTTGGCTCATCTAACCTCCACAGAGACCCAACAGATATTGTTGCCATGTTCCATGACACTCAGAGTGTCATGCTAACTGGTGGTGGGGCTGCGATTTGAACCCCGGGGACATGGGGTACAGAATCCATCCTCTAGCCGCCTTAGCATAGCCATATAGTATTTCTCACTTCCATTTGAAAGTCCCAGCATTGGGGTAGGGGTGAGGGCTGTGAGCAGACAGAGGCTGCTCACTTTGCTGCGGGTAGGTGTAAGTGTCCAGGCTTGTAACGTGGATGTCCGCAGAGGCACTGTTCCCTCCTTGAAGTGTGATGGGTAAGATCATGAGCTTTAGGGGGGCCGAGAGTTGGGCTCAGATCTCACCTCAGCTCCCAGAGAGGCCAGATCCTTAAGCCTCTTAGCTCAAGTGTTGCTGGTGTCTATGGTTAAGAGCCCCGGGAGGGAGTGGTAGGACCTAACCCAGTTAGGAGCAGAGTACACAGTAGGTTCTCAGAAATTGTAGCCCTCATTGTCCTTCTCTCTGTGGAGATGCTCCTGCCCACCACTCCCATTTCACCAGGACTTTAATGTTCTAGATTTGGAGGATTCTCAGGCAAGGAAAATCTGCTCTCTCTGGGTAAAGAGAGAAAATGTGTGTACCCATAATTTCGATGTACATTTTTGCACCTGAAGATACACTTTTGCTCAGAGTGGGAAGGGATGGTTACGGCCATACAGTTATAGCAGCGGTCGCAGCTGCAAGGTACAATGTCATATCTGATGCCTTCTTCCATCTCCTGTCTCCAGCACTGGGCTGCCCACAGGGTCAGGTGTACCTGCAGTGCGGGAATTCCTGCAACCTGACCTGCCGCTCCCTCTCCTACCCGGATGAAGAATGCAGTGATGTCTGTCTTGAGGGTTGCTTCTGCCCTCCAGGGCTCTACCAGGATGAAAGAGGGGACTGTGTGCCCAAGGCCCAGTGTCCCTGTTACTATGATGGGGAACTCTTCCAGCCTGCTGACATCTTCTCAGACCATCACACCATGTGGTGAGTGCAGCCAGCCAGCTAGGCTGGGAGTCTGGATGCCTGGGAGGACGGTGATGACTTCCTTGGTGGTAGAACTGGACAGGAAAATGGTTCTTCAGATCTTTTTTTTTAAAAAATTTTTTATTGATATTTATTGAGCTCTACATTTTTCTCTGCTCCCCTCCCTGCTTCTCCCCTTCCCCCTTCAATCCTCCCCCAAGGTCCCCATGCTCCTAATTTACTCAGGAGATCTTGTCTTTTTCTACTTTCTACTTCCCATGTAGATTAGATCTATGTAAGACTTTCTTAGTGTCTACATTGTTGTCTAAGTTCTCTGGGATTGTGGTTTGTAGGCTGGCTTTCTTTGCTTTATGATTAAAAACCACCTATGAGTGAGTACATGTGATAATTGTCTTTCTGGGTCTGGGTTACCTCACTCAATATAATGTTTTCTAGCTCCATCCATTTGCCTGCAAAATTCAAGATGTCGTTATTTTTTCTGCTGTGTAGTACTCCATTGTGTAAATGTACCACATTTTCCTTATCCATTCTTCAGTCGAGGGGCATTTAGGTTGTTTCCAAAGCTATGACAAACAAAGCTGCTATGAACATAGTTGAGCATATGTCCTTGTGGCATGACTGAGCATCCTTTGGATATATACCCAAAAGTGGTATTGCTGGGTCCTGAGGAAGGTTGTTTCCTAATTTTCTGAGAAATCGCCACACTGATATCCATAGGGGTTGTACCAGCTTGCATTCCCACCAGCAATGCAGAAGTGTTCCCTTTTCCCTACAACCTCTCCAGCATAAGTTGTCATCAAATGTTTTTGACCTTGGTCATTCTTTCAGGTGTAAGATGGAATCTCAGAGTTGTTTTGATTTGCATTTCTCTGATGATTAAGGATGTTGAACATTTCCTTAAGTGTCTTTCAGCCATTTTAGATTCCTCTGTTGAGAGTTTTCTGTTTAGGTCTGTCCTCCATTTTTTTTATTGGATTATGTGATCTTTTGGTATCCAATTTCTTGAGTTCTTTGTATATTTTGGAGATCAGACCTCTGTCTGATGTGATGTTAGTGAAGATCTTTTCCCATTCTGTAGGCTGTTGTTTTGTCTTTTTGACTGTGTCCTTTGCTTTACAGAAGCTTTTCAGTTTCAGGAGGTCCTATTTATTACTTGTTTCTCTCAGTGTCTGTGTTGCTGGGGTTATATTTAGGAAGTGGTTCCCTGTGCCAATGTATTCAAGTGTACTTCCCACTTTCTCTTCTATAAGGTTCACTGTGGCTGGCTTTATGTTGAGGTCTCTGATCCATTTGGACTTGAGTTTTGTGTATGGTGATAGATATGGGTCTATTTTCATTCTTCTACATGTTGATATCCAGTTATGCCAGCACCACTTGTTAAATATGCTTTTTTTCCCATATGATTTTTTTTGCTTTCTTGTCAAAAATCAGGTGTTTGTAGATGTGTGGATTGATATCTGGGTCTTCCATTCAGTTACATTGGTCCTCCTGTCTGTTCTTATGCCAGTACCAGGCTGTTTTTCAGTACTGTAGCTCTGGAGTAGAGTTTGAAGTCAGGGATTGTGATGCCTCCAGAAGTTCTTTTATTGTACAGGATTGTTTTGGCTATCCTGTTTTTTTTTTGCTTTTCCATATGAAGTTGAGTACCGTTCTTTCGAGGTCTTTGACGAATTTTGCTGGGCATTGCGTTGGATCTGTTTCAAATCTTTTTTTTCTTACATGGATGGGGAAACTGAGGCCTCAAAAGGAAGTGGCTTGTCCAGACTTGCATATCAAAGTGAAAGTAGAGCTGAGAATCCTCCCAAGTCTTCAGTGTCCATAACTAAACAGTGACATCTCCATGCCAACTTTGGGAATTCTTAAGTTGTACTATCCTCTCTCTATGCTAGGCCTTACTTTCCCTTTTCAAGAATGGAAAACGGAGGTGTCCCTTGTCCCCTCCTCTCAGATTCTTTATAGTGTACACTTGAATGAGAAAATTATGGCAAAGCAGCTTCACATCCATGGTGTGTTTTGAGTTGCTTTAACCGAATACCAGAGATTGGATCTTTTATAGAATAAGAAGTTTCTTTTGGATTCTGGTTCCGGAGACTGAGAGAAATCTCCAGGCCTGAGTATCTGCATCTGGAGATGGTCTCATTGCACATGGGAGACATGTACAGTACACGAAGCGGCCTCACTTTATATCCATTCTTTCTCCCAATAACTCATCCAGTCCCTTGAGACTCACCCACTCCCCAGGAGCTGGGCACTAATCCCATCCACAGGCGATGCATCTGTCAGGTTCCCCCACCTCTCCTGGAGTCAGGGTGAGGTCAGGGTCAGGGACTGTCAGAGTACACAGTCTTGGAAGGGGCCCTTGGAAGGGAATGTGAACAGAGAACAAAGAAGAGAAGATGTAGCTTCAGGGAGTGGGTTCTGGAGACTGTGGGGAGATGCTGACAACACTGAGGTGAAGACTGTGAGGCCCTGGAGGAAGCTGTCCCAGGGGAATGGAGAACAGAGGCCGGAAGCCAGAGCCTCTGGAGATATGCCTGGACCAGGAGGTGCCGGAGGGCAGGAGATGGCCCTGCAGGTGCTCAAGACAGTGACGGGAGGTAGCAAGAGTGCTCCCTGGAAGTGCAGTGGAGATGCTGGCCTTATGGACTGAGTTTCCAAGAGGAAATGTGGATGGATGACTGAACCTCATAGTCTAACTTGGCGGGATGGAATTTGAGTACCCCTATAGCCCAGTAGAGTAATGGGAGGCACTAAGAGGTATGGATTAGGAGCAGGAGAGGACCAAGTCCAGAGTGTGGGGCCGTAGAATTCTTCACCTGGAATAGCATAGCACCTGCGTATGGCCGGCCCATGTACGTCCTCCTGTGTGTACTTAAGTCATCTCCAGATGGTGCTCAGCACCTACAATGGTAAGTGCTGTGTCTCCTTGTCCTACTGCTCTGCCCGGGCAGTACAGGGAGCAAGGCCTGTCTCACACAGTTCATTTTCTCCTGAATGTTGCTTGACTTTGTGCATGTGGACCCCAGGGACACAGAAGGCAGAAGGTCACAGCACATGCTGTTGGCCAGATCTTTTGGCCTTAGCCCCATCAAAGGATTGCCTGGTAATACTTTTCAAATGTTTCCCTCTGGGACCTTAAAACAACACTAGTGGGCAAGTAGGGCTTGCTTCACCCCTCAGCAATTGCCATTATTATTATGATGATGATGTTAAGAAAGGTGTAAAATGATGGGCTGGGAAGATGGCTTAGCAACTGAAGAGCTTGCCGTGCAAGTCTAAGGACTGGGGTTGGGATCCCCAGAGCCCATGCAAATGTTGAGTAGGCATGACCTGTAATGACAGCTCAGAAGTCAGAGACAGGGATCTCCAGATCACATCAGCTAGACAGAGCAGCTGTGTTGAAGAGCTCTCTATTGAGCAATGCTGTCTCCATGGATAAGAAGAGCAATCAAGGATGATTCCCCACATCAACCTTGGGCCTCCACACATTCACACATGTATGCACCCGCACCCTCACAAGTGTGTGTGTCTACATACATGCAAAACACGCATACACACACAGACTCATGAAAATGGAAAGATTTTTAAAAAGACGCCACACTTGCCATTTGATCCTCTTAGGTGTACCAGTGGCATTAAGTACATTCACACACTGTAACCAACTCCTCCCCACCTATCTCTAGAACTTTTGTGTTCCTGAAAGAAACTGTGTCCATTAAATAATAACTCTTCATTGCTTCCCAGCCTAGTAATAGCTGCTTGACTTTTCCATTATGAGTGTAACCCCATTCATATGCGGTTCACTTTAGATATTCAGTTTAGATATCTCATATGAGTGGAGGCATCCAACACTCACCTTTTTCGTTGTGTCTGGCTTTTTAAACTTCGTTAATGTTTTCAAGGATCATTCTTGTTGCCGCATATATACAAACCCCATTCTTTTAATGACTGACTGGTAATCCACCGTGTGTATGCATTGTAGACATCCTACCTTTTGCTGATCCATTCATCTGTTGGTGGACATTTGGCTGCTTACGCCTCTTTGCTGTTGTGAATAGTGCTGCCATGAACATTGGTGTTTAGTATCTGAGTGTGTGCTTTCAGATTTGGGGGGTGGTATATATCCTTGACTGCAGTTGCCAGACCATATAGTAATTCTGTTTACCTTTTCAAAGAACTACCAAACTATTGTTCCACTGAGTCCATAGCATTGAAATTCCCACCAGCACTGGACCAGGGTAATTGTTTCTCTACAACCTCCCTGGTATCTCTTATTTTCTTTCTCTCATCCTCTTCTTCCTCTTTCTCTACCGCCTCCTCCCCTCCCCTTTCCTCTTCTTCCTCCCCCCTCCTTATCTTCTTCTTTACAATCTCTCTCTCTCTCTCTCTCTCTCTCTCTCTCTCTCTCTCTCTCTCTTTCTCTCTCCCTTCCCCCTCCCTCCCACCCCCTCCCTCTGTGGTGTGTGTGAGAGTACAGGCACATCTGCTACAGCACATGTGTGAAGGTCAGAGGACAGTCTTGTGTGCCAGTCCTCTCCTTCCGTCTTATTTGAAGCAGAGTCTCTTGTGGTTTACTACTTTGCACATGCCAAAGTAGCTGGACAGTGATCTCCTGGGACTCTTCTATCTTCTCCTGCAATCTCTCCATGGGCACACTGTGATTACAGGTGTGCTGCCGTGTGTGCCTTTATAAGAGTTCTGGACTTTCAAATGTAGGCCCTTGTGCTTATATAGCAGGGCACTTTACCCACTGAGACATCTATCTCCCAAGCATCCCCCTTTCTAATAGTTATCTTACTAGGTATGATGTGGTATCTCATTGTGGTTTCGATTTGCATTTCTTTAATGATTAACAAGATTGAATATCTATTCATGTGCCCGCTGTTGTTTTGTAGATTTTTTTTATAACTACTTAAGTCTTTCAACCAGTTTTGAATTGGGTAGTTTGTTTATTTTGTTATTGAGTTATTGAAGATCTTTGTATATTTTGGATATACGAATGCAAACATTTCCTTCTATTCTGTGACTTTTTTTCTATTCTGTTGTTAGTCCCTTTTGATGCAGAAAATGTTTTAATATAATTAATTTATCTATTCTTTTAATTTATTCCTTAAGGTTCTGTATTATAGCCAGGAAATCAGTGCCAAATCCCAAGTCATGAATATTTACCCTGATGATCCTTTCTAAGACTTTACTGATGTTTAGATCTTTGATGAATTTGGCGCTCACGTTTTGGATATGGTGTAAGGTTAGAGTCCAGCTTCACTCTTTCCCAGATGGAACTCCAGTTTCCCAGCACCACATATATTCCTTTCCATGTCTTGGCACTGGTGTAGAAATTCAATTGACCGTCTAGGCGGCGGCTGACTTCCGAGCTGTTTACTTAGCTGGTCTGTATACCTGTCTATCTGCCAGTCCACATTGTTGTAATTACTGTTGCTTTGTAATAGGTTTGGAACCAGAAACTGTGGCTCCTCCATCTTTCTTCTTTGTCAAGATTGTTTTGCTGTTCAGGGCGCTTTGAAGTGCTGCGTAAGTTCTAGGCCAGTTCTGTAGAAACTGCCGCTGGGATTTGGTTTGGACACGTTCAGTCTGTAGGCCTCTTGCAGAGACTTGTCATCTTACTGTTAGGCCTCCTGATCCGTACGCAAAGGGTGTCCATTCACTTAGGTCATCAGCCTTCCGAGCCGTGTTTTGTCGTTTCACACAGCGTTTTGTTAGTGTATGTTAATTGTGCCACGGCCTGAGCCTGGCTATGGCATTTTCAAATGTGCATATGCTGTGCTTTGCACGTGCACATCTTCTCCTCCTTCTCTTTCCTTCTCCCCGGCATCCTAGTCTTCCGTTTCTGCTTCAGTGTCTTCTTTTTAGGCTCCACACATGAGAGCAAACATGCTTCACACGTCTTTCTGGGCTGGCGATTACTTCACTTAGCACAGTCACCTCTAGGTCCATCCGCTTTCCCACAAACGATCCGAATTTATCCTTCTTTGTGGCTGAATGATACTTCACTGTGTGTGTGTGTCCTACTTTTCTTGACCTGTTCAGCACCCGGGCCAATGCCATGGCTTGACTCTTCTGAAAAGCACTGTGTAGGTATCTCTATTGGATGTTGACTGAGTCCGTCAGAGATGTAGAGCAGGGTTGGTGCCACTGGTCATTGAGGCTCCTCCTCTGTGCTTATTTCCACAGTGGCTGTGCGAATTTGCACCCCCTGATCAGTGTGGGAGACTCTTTCTTTGCTCCAGATCTTCACTACATTTGTTTTCTTTTGGTGTTTTGGGGATAGGGTTTCATGGAGCTCAGTTAGTAGCCCCAGCCTCTAGTTCATGCCAGGACCATAGGTATGAGGTACCTGCCTGGCTTCATCATTATTGCCAGGCTGACTGGGGTGAGGTAGGATCTCAGTGCAGCTTAGATTTATATGTCCTTTGTGGCTAAAGAGGTTGAACATTTTTTCATGTATTTACTGAATGTTTGTATTTCTTTAGAGATCTGTTTGTGTGTTCTTGGCCCATTTGTTCCTTAGATTGTTTGTTCATTTATTGTTTAACATTTTGGGTTTTTTTTTTTACATACTCTGTCAGATGTGTATCTGGTAAAGCTTGTCTCCCACTCTATAGGGATCACTCAGTTAATTCTTTGCTGTGTAGAAACTTAAAACATTTTCTTTGTGTTTATGTGTGTATGTTTGATGCTCATATGTGTGTGCGTGCATGCGTGCATGTGTGTGTGTGTGATGTGTGTGGGTGTGTGTCTACTTAAATGTCTTGGGTAGGAGTGACCTTAGTTGTGGGGAAATGCTGTACAAGAGCCCTTGGGTTTAAAAAGAACAATGCACCTTAAGATTCACAGGTGGTCACTAAGCTGGAGGAGAGGGAGGAAGGTGGGAATCATATTTCATGGATTTGCCCTTTACCGGAAAGTCTGTTGGAGGGACGCTCCTGAGGGATTTCAGGCAAGGGTGGGGCACAGTCATGGTTGGGGTTTGAAAAGACATTTGGCTTCCAAAAGGAGTATTTTGGAGATAGGCGAGAATAGATGCAAGGCCATGAGTTAGGAGACACCTGCATGGCTCAGGCAGGAGGTGGTGGCGTCTCATCTACTCGCAGTAGAAGTAACAAGCACATAGGAATTGAAGCAAAATGTCAGAGGCAAAGTCCTGGATTGTGGTGGATCTGATGTAGAGGGGTGGGGGGAGGAAGCCTAGAGTCTGAGAGGCAGTCAGATGGGATGGGTGGCGACACCAGTCCACAGATCAGCCTTGGAAGAAGCCTGGGGTCTGGTGCCAACACACTGGGCTTGCAGTTTCTTTGAGACACCAAAGGGAGCTATAAAGGAGACATTAGTACATACAGGTCTGAGGCTCGAAGGGGGTTACTGCCGGAAGTGAAGGAGCCATTTCTGTAGTGAGAGCTGGGCGTGAGTGGCAGCGGAGTGGAGGAGAAAGCTTGGCATGTCCAACGCAAGGGGAGGCGCGAGCTACAGCTGAAGCTGAGAAGGAGCAACCTGCGAAGTGGGGAAAATGCAATGGAGTTTGTTTTATTCTCCAAGAGAATAGAGTAGCCCAGTGACGGTGATGTTCAAAGGGACATCACATAGGAAAATCACTTGAAGGGACTTACTGGGCTTCGTGGCCTGATGGTCACTGGTGACACTGGCAGGTCAAACTTCCCAGAGTTATGGATCGGAAGTCCCGCTGGAAGGAGCGGAGTGAGTAGGGTGGGTGGGTGGTGAGGAAAGAGGCAATGGGTGTCGAAAACGTCAGCAAAAGATGGGGTGTCTTCTCTGCAGTTACTGCGAAGATGGCTTCATGCATTGTACCACGAGCAGCGCCCCAGGAAGCCTGTTGCCAGATATGGTCCTCAGCAGCCCCTTCTCTCACCGCAGTGAGTACCGGAGCCCTGAAAGGCTTTTCCTCTCGCCTTCTGTCTAGACTCTTTCCCATGAGCGGGGGCGGGGTGGGGGAGCTGGCTGTGTCGTCTGATGTGTGCAGATATTCAAACAGGGGTCTGGCTCTGCCTTGCGTCCCCTTGACTCCTTCATTTGTGTGAGTGACTTTCAGACATATCCCTGCACATGGAAACTCACGTGATTGAGGCAAGCAGTACTGGACTGTGTGGGAGGGAATCCCTGAAATCTGTGTGCCTGTGGTCGTCTGAGTGCAGCGAGCAGCTGGGGTTAGTGATGGGTGTGCTAGGAATGGCATCCACTGTTCTCCATCGGCTTGATTCCCGTGGACATGCTGATGAGGAAGCCTCCTTGGGATCTTGTTGGATGAATCTGAAATAAGAGGGGTTCAGGTCAGCCTCTGAAACGTTGCTGTCGTGTTTGAAGACAAGACGTGGAAGGGAGAGGGGTGAGAGTCTCAGTTCTAGATCAGAGGCAAATGTACAATGGAGAAACATGGAGGGAAGGTGAGGCAGATCAGTGATGGTACACTGTGATGCCGCCATCTTTACAGAGAGGCAAAAGCCTCTCAAGAGTCCCCGCGGCTGATGGCTTTTCCCTCCATGAGTTGTAACTATTTCATAAGTGTTCTTATTGGGTCCCACCAAGCTCCCTTCTAGTACCTTCATCTGTGTCTTCTCAGGCCTGAGTCTGGAAATTTCCACAGTGCATCTTGGTTCAGTGCAAACTGGGAGAGCAGAGTCAAGAGGGATGTGAGACAAAGGACATCAGGTGACATCTAGGGTCGGTAGAACTGCCACCAGCTTGGCCCAAGGCATTGAGATAGATAAGGTGGCAGCCCTGGTCTCACATGGAGACCCTGACTCAGGGCTAGAGCACACTGTAGGCTGGGCAGGGTCTGGTCTTGGAGAGTGGGCTGCTCTGAGTCTCCTGAGTGAGTGATGGCCCCTGCCAGCTGCAGGGCAGCGCAGAAGGGTGACCTGCCGTGACTTTGCTCACAACCTCTTTTTTTTTTCTCCAGGCAAAAGGAGCCTGTCCTGTCGGCCACCCATGGTCAAGCTGGTGTGTCCTGCAGACAACCCACGGGCTCAAGGGCTGGAGTGTGCCAAGACATGCCAGAACTACGACCTGGAGTGCATGAGCTTGGGCTGTGTGTCTGGCTGCCTCTGTCCCCCAGGCATGGTGAGCCACTGCGTGGGTGAAGGAGCACCTTCCCATCATTCCCTTGCAGGCAGAGGTGAATGAGGTGGCTGTGGAGCTAGAGAGAGGAAGAAACAAGGATGGGGATGAGGGGTAGATTCAACCACCAAATCCAGGGAGGGATTTGGGAGGAGGATATCTGGGGTTGCTCCTAAAGGGATTGGACATCCACAGAGCCGGTCTTGGCTCACAGAACTGCCCTAGGAAGCAAAGAAACTATTTATAGAAAATACTTACATGTCTAAACAGGCATTTCTGCTAGAATTTCCCCAAGGGTAACATTCCATCCACATTGCTGGGGTGGAAGAACACACACATAGTTGTGTATGATTTACATATACTTGTCCATAACTTTCTCTTTTAAGAGAAAGTGTTGATGTCTGTTCTGTGATACACACCATGACCAAAAGCAACTTTGGGAGGAAAGGGTTTAGTTCACCTTATGCTTTAAGGTCTGAGGGGAGTCAGGGCAGGAACTTAAGCAGAAACCTGTGCTCACTGCCCCCTCTCTCTTTGGCTCAGGTTTAGCTAAATTTTGCGTGTAACTCAGACCCTCCTGCCTACGATGGTATCACCTCCAGTGGACTGGGCCCTCCTGCATCAGTTATCAGTCAAGATGATGCCTTACAGATATGCTCACATGTCAGTCTGATTGTTCCCTCTTCCTAGGTGACTTGAGATTGTGTCAAGTTGACAATAACACCACAACTAGTGTTCCTGCCTTATCTCAAGCAAACTGTGGTTTCTCTACACCCACTCTTTGTTTTCTGGCTCCATAAAATGACTTGTGAGGTCTTGGCCATCCCTGTGTGTCCCATGATTATGGTTCTGGGGCTGTAAATGTCCCTGAAGGATACACAAGGTCTAATGCTTGTTTGCGACCCCCCTTGCTTCTCTGTATATCTTCTTGAACTGGTGGCAATGTTGGAGGATACCCAAACCTTATGACTTCCTTCCTGCTACTATTAGGTCAGTTTTATATTAAATATATTATACATATATTATTATCATCACCTTGAAGAATGCAACTTCTGGACTTTTCCTCTTCAAATGCATCCTGTCTTTCTGCTGTTCCTGACTTCCCTCTCCCCCACACAGAGTATGTAGTGAGGGATTGAGACAAAGCGGTAGAAGCTAGCACCCATGGGGGTAGGATGGTTTGAGTATGCACTGATGATGCCCAGCACACTGCCTGAGGAGCTGTGGGTGTTCTGTCATGGGAACCAGACTTATTCCGTGTCCTTAGAAAGGGTGGGCACTGAGGCATGTGTAGGACAGAAGTCCTGTTCTCTACTGCTTTCCTAGTTCCCTTTTCCAATGGAGAGTTCTACCGCTTTTCCCCTAGGGTGCTCCTCACTTGTCTTCTCCCATGAGGATTCTGGAACCATCTTCCTCTAGTAGAGAGATAGAGAGCAGCCCTTCCACTAGACAGTGTGACTCACAGCACAAGAGAAGGATGACAGGGGTCTACAGGAGGAAGGAACTCGGTCTCTGTTCTGAGCAACAAGCAGGGAGTAAGAGCCCCAAGAAATAAGGTCTTACTTTGAGTGTCTCAGGGTTTTACCAGAACTGTTGTCCCCATGGTGTCTCTTGAAAGGAAATCTTTACTTGAGAGAAACCTCAGGCAAGAAAAGGGACTACGGGATTATGCCAGCAGCAGGAAGCATTTAATTTACTTTTATGTTAAAATTAAAAAAAAAGATTTGAGCTGGGCAGTGGTGGCGCACGCCTTTAATCCCAGCACTTGGGAGGCAGAGGCGGGCGGATCTCTGTGAGTTCGAGACCAGCCTGGTCTACAGAGCTAGTTCCAGGACAGGCTCCAAAGCCACAGAGAAACCCTGTCTCGAAAAACAAACAAACAAACAAACAAACAAAAAAAAAGATTTGAGATAATGCCTCATTTTCTTGCCCAGGCTTGCCTTGAACTACTGAGCTTAAGCAATCCTTCTGCCTCAGCCTCTGGAGTAGCTAGAACTACAAGTACACTCCTTCATGTCAAACGGGGTGGACGTTTCTTCAAAGAAGTGTGTGTGCACATGTGTGTGTAGAAAAGCATCCAAGTAGTACTAAATATTAATAACTACAACAGTTGCATTAGACCCCCAATCCTGGGTGGGGAGCGTGACCGCAGATCTTGGCAGACCTTCTGCCAAGCGCTCCGTTCTCGTCCAGAAGCCCCCGCTACGCATGCTCAGCAATGCGTGCAACTGAGTCCCCTCACAAAAGCTTCTGTCCGTAGAGGTTGGATTATTTTCACAACTGCTTCATTACGATGCTGACTGATGTGCAGATAGCCGGGGCCAGATTCGGCAGAGCAGAGAAACCCCTGTAATTTATGAAGTGTGCTCAGTGTGCTGGCTGCAGCACCCAACACGTGTTCCTGGCCACAACACAAAGAAAAGGGAGCTGGGGACATCTTGCCTGGGTGCTTCTGCTGGTCCAGACCTCATACCCAGGGCTGTTTCCCTGTTCCCTGTGTGATGAGGGGGGCTATGGCATGAGACCAAGGGTTTGGGCCAGGGATTCTGCATTCTGAAGACTTGCAAAGGAGGGGAGGCAAGTCACTTTCTGACGGAGACAGATCTGCTGAGAACAGAAAGAGACTCAAGGAGGAATGGGGTGCAGGGGATAAGCTAGCACCTCCACCACCCTCTGACCCCACACACTTGTGTAGTCATTCAGTCTTTATCTGAATCCCACAGGCCTCCTCTGAGATGGTCTCAGGCTGCCTTCCTCACTTGAACGGCTCTGGGTACAAGGGAGATGTGTCAAAAACACTTTTAAAAAGCAAGATCGTGGAGTTGGATAGAACACAGTTAGGAGAGTGATTTTCTTTTCTTTTCTTTTTCTTTTTTTTGGTTTTTCGAGACAGGGTTTCTCTGTGGCTTTGGAGCCTGTCCTGGAACTAGCTCTTGTAGACCAGGCTGGTCTCGAACTCACAGAGATCCGCCCACCTCTGCCTCCCGAGTGCTGGGATTAAAGGCGTGCGCCACCACCGCCCGGCAGGAGAGTGATTTTCTAGCATGCAGGAGGCTATGGATTCAACTCCCAGCATGAAATGGGTGATGGTGGGACATGCCTGAAGGTAGAGGCAATAGGATCCGATGCTCAAAGTCATCCTTGGATACATGTGGAGTTGAAAGTCAACCTGATTTAGGGATCCCGTCTCAAAAAAACGCCAGAAAGTTCCATAGAATCATAGTAAGAGCTGTGAGTGTGCTGTTTGTAAACAACTGAGGCTCAGTCTCAGAAACTGAGCGGGTTTTGTTTTTTGTTTTTTGTTTTTTTTGAGACAGGGTTTCTCTGTGGCTTTGGAGCCTGTCCTGGAACTAGCTCTTGTAGACCAGGCTGGCCTCGAACTCACAGAGATCCGCCTGCCTCTGCCTCCCGAGTGCTGGGATTAAAGGTGTGCGCCACCACCGCCCGGCTGCTCCTGTTCTCTTGCTGTGACAAGACACCATGAACAAGACAACTTGTTGAAGAAAGAGTTTATTTGGGGCTACAATTCCAGAGTTTGAGTCCATGACCATCATGCGGAGCACGGCAGCAGGCAGGCCAGCATGGTGCTGAGCCGTAGCTGAGAGCTCACATCCTTATCGGTATGTAGGAGGCAGAGAGAAAGAGCTAACTAAGAATAGTGTGGGTTTTTGAAACCTCAAAGCCTACCCCCAATGACACCCTCCTTTAACAAGGCCACACCTCCTAATTCTCCCAAATAGCGCCACCAACTGGGGGCTAGGTATTAAAACGCTGAACCTGTGAGGGCTTTTCTCATTCAAACCACCACAGGATATGAGTCAGTGCAAGGCCCTAGGTTCATCTCCAGTACTCCAAACAATAAAACCAACCAACCAACCAACCAACCAACCAACCAACCAAACAATCAACCAACCAACCAAACATGAAAGTGAAAGAAAAGACACAGATACGTTTTCATTACACATGACAGACATGGCGTCATGACATTGCAGTCTGTTTCTGCAGTCTCATTGTCACAGGTCAGTTACGGCACTGGCCTCACTTCTGAGTGGCATTGTCCTCATCTAAAAACCACGTTTCCTCCTTTAAGGAACCTCCACGTCCCCTCTACGCCTAGAAACGAGCTGTTGGAGGTGAGAAGGGAAGCCTTCTCTTTCCAGTGTCACAGGCCTGGCACCTGCTCAGAGCAGAGGCCTCTGCTCTACCCACAGGCAGCAGAGTCTGCCCCTGCAGCTGCTCTCAGCGTCTCCTCACAGGGACCTTTGCTTCCTCAGTCGTAAATTTGGGTTAGAAGGATGTGGAGGAAGGTTGGACACTCATTGGCAGTTGAGGTGTTTTGTAGGTGTTGTCCTAGTGACCACTGTCATTGTAAGTTCATGGACGGTGGTAAAAAGCTCCCCAAGTCTTTGATTGTTTTGAATTTTTGAGACAGGCTTTATTCTGTAGTGCAGGCAAGGCTGGAACTTACTAGGTGACCCAAGCTTAGACTTTTACTTTAGTCAAAAAATACTCCTAAACTGCCGGGCGGTGGTGGTGCACGCCTTTAATCCCAGCACTTGGGAGGCAGAGGCAGGGGGATCTCTGTGAGTTCGAGGCCAGCCTGGTCTACAAGAGCTAGTTCCAGGACAGGCTCCAAAGCCACAGAGAAACCCTGTCTTGAAAAACAAAAACAAAAAACAAAAATAAAAACAAAATACTCCTAAACTTTTTGCCTGGCGTAGCCACTCCTTTAGGTTGGGATATTACCTAACTTTGCCACTAGTCTGCAGCAGAGCACAGCCCATGGCCCTGCTCCCCGTACTCCAGCCATTGCTGAGGCTCTTCGTGGGAGCCTAGGGCAGAGCCAGGACCCTTCAGTCCCTCTGGTCCCCTAATGCTCATGCTGGGACACTGGCTTGCAGATATTTAGGCCTCTGTGGAGAGTGTAGCACATTGTCTGGGAGATGGTGATTTATCCTTTGATGCACCTCGCAGCTGCATCTTTCAAACTGGTACTCGGTTCTGCAGTCACTAGGGAACAACCTGCCACGGTGAAGGGTGCTCACGCTCCTGGTCCTTGGATGTACTGACAGACATATAGAATTCTTTTAAAAACTAGGTCCAAGATACAAGGTCCCATCTGGAGTCAGCTTCATTTTTGGGCACCAGAGATTTTCTGGGTTCTCGTGCATGTTAGGTGAGTACTTTATCAAGTTATAAATGTTTATAAGATACAAGAAACCCATCTCTGTCAAAAATATTACTTCTACGCACAATCTGTCACCTAGCCAGGCTCACAGATCCGTGATGGGCGTACGCTCATTTTGGTTTATAAAAAAAACAAAACGTACAGCATGAGTGTCATTAAACAGGAAGCATCATTTACACATTTGTGTGAGTTATCCGATCAGATTGCTGTCCTCCTAATCGACATGCATTTGAACTTGGCTCTCCTGAGCTGTGAATACTGATGAAGCAGGGCCATCTAGGGCAGGTGAAAGCAAACGCGGGACACTGGATCTGTATGGCACTCATGTATGGTGAGGAATAAGGGGAATTTCCAGAGAAGGGCGACAAAGAAATTCTTTCTGCCTCATAATTGTTCTTGGGACTGACTGAGGACAGTGTTCTCCGTTTGGGCAATGCTTATTGAACAATTGCAAGTTGGTAACCCATGTGGGGGGCAGTTCCTGCCACAGTTTCTAAAGTCTTCTCTCAGTACCACTGTTATTCGTGAAGGACATGCTGGGCAGAGATGGGTGTCTTCATGTCAAACCATGACTTATCACATAGCTCAGTTATGGGCTGTTGACCTGACTTGCCCACTTCTGCGCCAGTTCCCTCCTCATTCCCTGCACTTCTCCTTTATTTCTGTGGTTCTCAGTTGCCAGGGATTTCTTTAAGGTTTTGGGATTCCCAGGAAGTCAGGAAGTTTCCACACAGTGCCTGGGAACCCCTCCTCTCCTTTCAGGTCATGGATTGCCTCCTTGCTGGCTCCATCATATGGAAGGCTGGGACTGATCTTGGTGCTGCTGCCTGCCAGTTAGTGATGTGCTCTGACTAACAAGTCAGGGCAGAGATGAGAGCATTCATAGCCAGTGCGAACTCCGAGGAGGGCGGTCATTAGCACTGTGTGGCAGAGCTGTCTTATCACTGAGTGGGGTTTGAGTGTTACGGACATTGAAGAGGGCTGGGCACATGGACCTATCCAGGGGAAGTGGGAGCAGAGAAATCCTGGACTGAGAGGTAAGCACAGCCAGAATGCCCACCAGGGGACCAGGGAAATCCTCGTCAAACCTACTTGCAAGTGATAGGCGGAACATGTTCCTCAGTGGTGAGACACCAGGTTATCTATCAGGGCTGTGCGTCCCTTCCCATAAAGGCTTGTTGCTCATCTCCACTAACTAGGAATCTACGTGTGTTAGCCATTCTTATGGAAGCCACTAGGTGACAGACTTCACACTGAAGTCTAGCCTACAAAGCTCGGAGGATGTGGGCTGAGTCTTTATTGTGAACCTTGGAAGGCAGTGAAGGGAGGTTTGCAGCCCCTCCTTGCCCCTATCAAACCGCTGCCTTCTCTGCTGGTCCCCTAAGTCCCTTGTATTCTAAACACCATGGTCCCAGGCTTAAGCACTACCAAGAACACAGTGGCTGGTGTATTCCTATTTCTTTGGACCAATTTTGCTCCATTATTTAGAGGATGTGGGACTCAGGGACATTTCCCAGGGCTGACAGATGTGGTGCTAAGCAGAGAATACGATTCTTCCCATCTCCCAGTACATGTATGTGTGCATCCACAATTTTAACCTATGGTTCTGATGTGGAAAACCTTTGCCTATACATATTCCCAGGGCTTAGTTTTGCAGATCTAGGGACTCAGGCTTGCAGAGGAGTTCACCAGATTGCTGGAGTGAGAATCTTCTAGACCAGGTACCTCTCCCTGCTAGCTAGATAGTTCTGGAGCTCAGCAGCTGTAGGCCTTCACCTAGGATCAAGAGAGGGTAACAGGGGAGAGAATATGATCAAAGAACATTGTATCACATCCCAGGTGAGGTCCGGCCAGTGTGGGTATCCAAGACGGCTTCTTGGTAGAGGTCAGTGGGCCATGGTGGGGTTAGGGTAGGCATGGCAGTGTTTCTTAAGGCCACTGAGCCAGCAGGCTGGTTTCTTTCTCCACTCACTTGTCCCTAGCAGACCCGGGATGTGTAGCCTGCTACGGAGTCACTTCCTGAGGGGGTGAGGAAAGAGGAATAGCACCTCTGTGGATAGCACGTCAGAGCATCAGGATTGGAAAAGGTGACCTTGGGAGGAGGGTCACCTGATATGTGTGTCTTGGACTGTCTTTGAGCCGAACTTTGATATGTTTCCTCTGCCTAGTCTTCAGTCTCTCCTCCAGGGCACTAAATGCTTATTAATTACCATCAAATATGAGATCCATTTTAAGCTATAAATATAATATCTACTTGTCAAAGAACATTTGGGAAAAAATTAAAACTAAAAAGGAAAATAAGCCCAGAACTTCTTTATCTCACAGCTGGTAGCTCACTATCTGGGGACAGCCACCCTATTTCCTTCTAGCTTTGGTTAGCAACGAAATCTGTATTACATGCACGTGAAATTGGAACCATATGTGTGTACAGTTTTCCTCCCCGTTTTAAGAACTAGCAGCTTAGGTAGGCATTGCTCGCCTCATTAAAGAGTTCTGTGAGGGACCCTCTAACACCCCACAGCAAACCAGCTCCCGGGGGCCCTTTAGAACTGCATCATTTGCCTGCCTCTGAACACTTGACTGTTTCCTTTCTCCCCCTTTCAGCTTGCTGGCAAATAATTCTCCTTTGGTCTCCACCCTTAACTCCCATGTCCCCTGGAGACATCCTTTGTGTGGCATGGCTGGGCCTGGGAGATACACTCCCAGGGCTTCTGACATGGGTTTCTGAAGTCTTTGCAAATGTGTCCCAGGTTATATCACCCAGCAGGGCAGAGGCAGTGTGTCTTTGGTTGACAGGGAGAAACAATGTAGAAGGTGCCTTTGTCTGCCAACACCCAGCCTGGTGTTGACTCTTGCCCTAGCTTGTTTGTTGCTGAGGTTGCCCCGGGCTCAGTCCCTCTCTTCATGCTGGGCTCCTGGCAGGCTTGATCATGACACTTGCTTAGCAGTGATATCAGTCCCTGTGGCTCTCGACATGCTTGATTTCTTTTCCTGTAGGTCCGCCATGAAAACAAGTGTGTGGCCTTGGAGCGATGTCCCTGCTTCCACCAGGGCGAAGAGTACGCCCCAGGAGAGACGGTGAAGATCGGCTGCAACACCTGGTGAGCCTCTGGGTATGCCCTGGGGACCAGTCATCAAGGTGGCCTAAGGGTCTGTGGGACACAGGACTTGTGACACTTGTCCTCACACCCTTGAGAACCTGAGTGCTCTTTTCCTGACTCTGCCTCTGTTTCCCCATCTGTCAAATGCTCCTTCCCATCCTTTGCTTGGACACACACCTGCTCCCTACAGATGGGCACTTCTGTTTTCGGAGGGTCTTCTTCCACAGAGGCGTCCAGTGACCAGGGTGGGGGGTGGCATTCAAAAGGTCCTCTCAACCCTCCCTCTTCCTTTCTTCTTTGTTATATCTTTTTATTAATCATACAAGGTAATGATTTCATTAAGTCATTCACATACATGGATATGATGTATTTTGCGCATATATTCTCCTGTGTCACCGTCTCTTGTCCCTCTCTCTGCTCTTACTATCCCTTCCTCTCCCACAAGTAGTCCCTCATCTACTTTTGTATTCTTTAAATAAATCTAGACCCTGCATGCAAGAGAAAACATAATTGTCCGAGTCTGGCTTAATTTGCTTAACACGATGATCTCCAGGTTCCATTGTGCTCGTCTTTGAGGCTGAATTTCAAGGTCCGTCTCTTCCCCCATCCCTGTGCTGTCCACGAGTATCCTGAGGGTGAGGAGGCAGTGGTGGTTTCCTGCCTTCTTTGGTTATTCTTCACTGGCTCCCTTACACTCACCCCAGCTTCTACTCTGGCTATAGGCGATCTTAGGGGCCCATGTGGATAGAGGTCCGGGGGCGATGAGTGCCTGAGGTCTGAGCTCACCACCTCTGACGCACGAGCGGGCTTCCCTAGATCAGCTTTGGTTAAGGGCAGCGAGGGGTGGGGCATGTGGCCAGCGAATTGGTGTAGACATAAACACATAACCACACACATAAAGCCGCTCCTGGCAGACTCGCACAACCATTCAAATTTCCAGCCTCAGAATGTCCCTGCTTCTTCATCTTGAGACGGCTGTTGGCATGTGAGGCAGTGACCCTGTGGCTAATCTCAGGCACTCTGTAGCTTTCAAGGTGAGGCCACACTTTAGTGAGTCCACGGCAGATGACTTGGAAAGCTCCTACCTTCCCTTCAACTTCCTGGATCACCGTGGACACCCACGTCACGCCATACCTGCTTCCTCCTTGGAGCTAGAGAGCAGCCTGACCTCCCTTTCTCCTGCAGATCCCGTGCGAGGCCTGTAAGGCCCATGCTCCTTCCACAGGCTGCGAATGCTTAAGCTACCTCGGTGACTTTCTGGCCTCTTCTTGTCCCCCACTGCCTCCTTATTCCCTGAGACCCGACTGAGCCCCTGGCATCCAGGGGCAAACCAGCAACACGGGATTGCTTTTCCTAGTGTCTGCCGGGACCGGAAGTGGAACTGCACGAACCATGTGTGTGACGCCACCTGCTCTGCCCTTGGCATGGCCCACTACGTCACCTTTGATGGACTCAAGTACCTGTTCCCTGGGGAGTGCCAGTATGTCCTGGCGCAGGTGAGACCCAGAGCAAGGGGAGGAGGACCATCTGTATCTAACAGAACAGGACAGGACGTGCTGGCTGCAGTCTCGGAGTTATCTGATCAGGTTCTGTCTGTAGGAAGGACTTTGGGGTTTGGTTTTGTCGGAGTAATTTTCTAAGCCCCCACAGGGTACCTGAAGGTCTATGGAGTTTAAGAACAGAATTTAATTTTCTGAGCTGGTTTGGTGTGAGGTAAGGTACAGATTAGAGAAAGATAGCTCGTCAGTTTGGTGGGCACCTACCCCAGGATTCGTGGGGAGCTGATCCTGGCTGGATTTCATCCTCCCTGACAGAGCTCTGTTGTGAAGTACCCCTGGGCAGAGGGCTTCCTTGCATGGTCCCTGGAGGATGTGGCCTGACCTATGGCCCTACTGAAACTTGCCACCATTTTTATCTCTATCCTGGTCAGTTTCACATAGTGAGGAGGGGAGGTTGGGGTCACAGGTGCCATTCAGCCCAGTAGGAAGAATTTAGGACATCTTAACTGGTGAATCCCTGCTAGCCCGTGTGCCTCCTTATCCCCACTCTGTGGGTTGCTGTGAATTTTTCTTGTTGGTGTGCTTTCCTCAGAGCTCAGCCCTGTATACTCTGTGACACATTGAACTGACACAGCTCCTGGGGTCTCTGTTCTCTGGGGGAGGTGGCGGCTTGGAGTGATCTGAAGGTAGGACTTCAAAGCCTGAGACGGGGCTGCAGGACATGTGTGTCAGGCATTATTGGTAAACATGGTCACCATGTGCAGAGCACGCTTGAAGGGGGTGGAACTTTCTGGGGCACCAGTCTGGCTGGCCTCACGTACCCCAGCTGGCCTAGGAAGATAGTGTGTTGAGGAGACAATGTGCGCACACCCTGAAACGGCTTTTCTGATGCCTCTGGGTGTTTCCCCTTGAGCTTCCCCACAGGCTCTTTGCCTGAGCATCAAAAGACAGGGTGGCACCAGTTTCGAGGGTCAGCCTGTCTAATGA
Source organism: Ondatra zibethicus (assembly GCA_004026605.1). NCBI lineage: Eukaryota > Metazoa > Chordata > Mammalia > Rodentia > Cricetidae > Ondatra > Ondatra zibethicus. Next base: position 85,619 of record PVIU01007529.1, read on the forward strand.
CTTCCAGAAGCAATGGATTTAGGGATGGCGTTACTCACTCCCTGGCACCCCCTGCCTGGCAAGCCTTGTGGAGCTACCCTGTTTTCAGAAATTCTTTTTCAGATCCTGTGTTGGCTCCCCTCCCCCCCACCCCCCTACCCTCCGCCCCGCCACTTTGATCCTCTTCCTTCTCCTGGGGCCTTTCCTGTGGGAGGCATCATAGGCTTAGCTTTCTCCCTCGGAAAGCCAGCTGGGGACAAAAACAAGCCAACACCTGCAGCCTTGTTCCGCTTCTAACCTGTGTGACCAGGAACCAGTTCAAGCCATGTTCACCCAGCAGTGCCAGGAAGTTGACTAATGCTCCCTTTCAGACGGCAGGGATGTGTTTTCTGTATCTCTGCGTGTGAGTACATCTATGCATGTGTATGCATGTATATGTATATGGATACACATGAACACATACACATTTTATAAGTATGTATGTATGCATATGTATTTATACAGGTATGCACCTGTGGATACATGTTTACTTATGAATATGTGTATGCATGTTTATTGTTGTATGCTTGTGTAGGTGCATGTATATACATGTGTACAAGTATATGTGTGTATGTGAGTGCATATATGTATGTGGAAGTGTATATAAATATGTGCAGGTGTTTGTATGTGCATGTGTGTACATATGTGTATTTATATGGGTAGGTGTATGTTTATATATGTATTTGTATGTGGAAATACATGCTGACTCCTCTATCTCCCCTGTTCCACTTTGTATTCATTACCATGCCACTGCACTGACCATGGGTCGTCTATGAGGGCTGAGGCTGGACACATGAGTGAGTTTACCTGTAAACACTGCTCCCTGTCCCCCACGAACACAGCACATCTGGTGATATTCTGTGACATGTATTCAAAGTCTCCAGAGGTCACAATGTCGTCTTCTGGTCTGGGAGAAGGGATAATCTTTCCCTCCTGGTGCCTTCTTCTTCCAGGATTACTGTGGCGATAACCCTGGGACCTTCCGGATCCTGGTGGGAAATGAGGGGTGCAGTTACCCTTCAGTGAAGTGCAAGAAGCGGGTCACTGTCCTGGTGGAGGGAGGGGAGATTGAACTGTTTGATGGCGAGGTAAGTGCCCGTCCCCCCCTTCCCTTCCTGTCCCTCGGTTTGTCAGGAGTGTTTACCACGTGTTCATGGAGAACTGTGCTGCTAGAATGGGCAGCCACTGTGGAGAATGAGGCCTAGCAAGCGTAAGCAGGTCCTGATGTGTTATCCTGTGAGCAGAGCAATGACAGACCAATACAGACAGTGTGAGCCCATTGTGGTTCAGCTGTGGTCTGTGTGTGGGAAAGGATGGGCAGTGATCTCTGCCTATGTACAGGAGGAGGCCGTGCTGACTGCGGGAGGTGGGCAGAGTGTGGCAGGTAGGAGGAGTTTCCTTTCCACGTACAGTGGTCACTCTTAACCACAGAGGGACAAAACCCCTAGTGGATGCTTGAAGTCACAGATAGACCCAGTGTGTTCTATTATATATATTGGTAGTATCTTAGTTAGGGTTTCTATTGCTGTGATGAAACAACCATGGCCAAAAAGCAAGTTGGGGAGGAAAGGGTTTATTTGAGTCACACTTCCATATCACTGTTCCTCATCAAAGGAAGTCAAGACAGAAATTCAGCCAGGACAGGAACCTGGAGGCAGGAACTGAGGCAGAGGCCATGGAGGGGAGCTGTTTGTTCCTCATGGCTTGCTCAGCCTGCTTTCTAATAGAACCCAGGACTACCAGCTCAAGGGTGGCACTGCCCATAATGGGCTGGATCCTCCCTGACTAAGCACCAATTAAAAAGACGCCTTAGAGCTGGACCTCATGGAGGTGTTTCCTCAATTGAGGCTCTCTCCTTTCAGATGACTCTAACTTGTGTCGAGCTGACATAAAACTATGTAGCACAATAGAAACTGGGCAGTAGTGGTGCACACCTTTAATCCCAGCCCTAGAGAGAAATACAAAATGGGAGGAGACAGCTCCTCATCCTGAGGATTCCTGGAGGCAGGATCGCCATTTCAGACTGAGGTAGAGGGAAGAGCCAGTGGCTGGCTGTTTTGCTTTTCTGACCTTCAGGATGAACCCCCCCCCAAAAAAAACCCAAAAGAACAAAAAAAAACCTATGTAGCACAGATGATAATGTTTGGATTAGAAAGAAAAAGGCATTAATGCTGGCTAATAGTAAAATAGAGCAATGACTGCAATCTGTTGTGATGGAAGTTATTTGAAGCTTAATCACTGTTCTGGAGTTTTCCATTCAATACTTTTGTAATCAAGCAGAACAAATGATATGCGGGGACCACTGCGTGCGAATCCATCGAAGGGACATTATGAGGTGCTTTTTAGTTACTTTATGTCTTAAGGATTATTTTAAAGATCATGTCATGCCAGGCATGGATGCCAGGGCCTGGGCCTGCTGAGCCGGCGCTCTCCTACCAAGCCACATCCCCAGTTCCTCAGATTCATAGGTTTGACAAGGTGAGAGAGAAGCCGAGCCAGCAGCTGCAGCCTCTGCGTCCCGATAGCTCAGGAAGGGTTAAGTGTAGGTCTTCAGGCTCCACCTCGGAGCCATGCCTCGGTAGGTCGGGACGGAGCCCCGGAATCTGTCGCAGATCTGATTCAGCTGGTTTGGATATGCGCAACACTACAGACTCCTAAAGACTGAGTTCATTGGCTCCCGCGGCCCCCATCTGCTCCCCAATGTTTTGTTAATGCCCACTCCTGACAGCTGGGGACTGGAAGTGCATTTTCTATAGACAGGGAAGAAAAACTGTCTAGCAAGTGTGCTGACTAGGAGCCGACAGGGTCAACTCTATTTCAGAGTTCAGTTCCAGCCAGGACAGATGATAGCAGTGAGCCTGCAGAGGTGATGGCAGATCCGCCAGGGGGAGAATTTGCAGAGATGACGAGCCCCACGTGAGGCAGGCTCCTCGGGAGAGGAGGTCTGTGAAGAGTGGCAGGTTCTTGGTCTCAGCCTCCGCATTGTGAACCCGACAATCGGCCGTGCTCTGCAGTGGCCTTTGAGGGTTTGCCAGTGGAGATGACTCTGGCAGGGCGAGAAGTTCAGGCCGGACTTCTGGAAGCTCCTGCCTGGAGCATGGAGCTTCACAGTCCCTGTCCTTCAGTCTTGGCTCCTGATGGTAGTCACCCCGGGGAATGGAGGGCGGTCGGATGTAAGAGAAGCGAGTTGGGGGCTCAGTGTTATAGGTGGGTAGATTTTTCACCCAGGTGACTGAAGATGGCTAAAATCATCACCACACTAGAAAGCAAGCCGGGGACTGGTATAGCTGACGACCGAGGGTCAGAAACCCTCCCTTCTCGTGAGGTCATGGGAAACGGGCCGGTCTGTTTCACGACGCTCTCAGTGCCATCTTGTTAGCATGGGAGGGCAGCGGGTCAGATGGACACAAAAGTCCAGGTGTGGTGCTGGCCTCAGGGAGTTCTGATAGAAAGTGGCTGGTGACCCATGCAGGTCTCGAGGGCCAGCGCTGGTGTCGGTGGGCAAGGCAGACAGACAAGCTATGAACAGAGAGGGGAGCCCTGGACTCCAACTTCTTTTACTTCCCTTCCGGGCTCCTTCCTTCTTTCAGGTGAACGTGAAGAAGCCCCTAAAAGATGAGTCTCACTTCGAGGTGGTGGAGTCTGGCCGGTATGTCATCCTGCTGCTGAGTCAAGGCCTCTCTGTGGTCTGGGACCGCCACCTCAGTGTCTCTGTGGTTCTGAAGCACACGCACCAGGTCAGTGGCCCTTCTTGCTCCATCTTGCCTGTGACTCATGTGGCCTGGCACAGCTCTCTACATAGTGACCTGCTGCCCTTCTCATTGTATTGGAAGACAATGTTCTCTGGTCCAGCCTCCTTACTCCCCACACAAGGACAGCTAAGTAGCCACGGAGGCTGGCTGCACACAGGGAGGACAGAGGCATCTTTGATGTCTTGACTGGCCTAGCAAGGAACATGCTTTGTTTGCCCAGGGGAGGCAGAGCAGGAGTAGGCAGGGTGTTTTGTTTTGTTTTTTTTTTTAGGTTTCTTAGCCCAAAGAGGCAAATTAAGCACATATAATATTAAATCATCACCATCCATTCTTGAATGTTATCTTATCAGCAAGCTCAGGCTAGCACACATGCTCACAGGCATGTGTACATGTATGTGTGCATGTTCATGTATATGTGGTTGCATGTGTGGGCATCACTGGAGGGCAGCCAGTGGGCGATCTCAGGCGCCATCCACTTTGTGTTTTGAGACAAAGTCTTGCACTGGGACCTGGGATTGCTCATCAGTCAATCTGGGTTAGTTGACCAGTGAGTTCTGGGGACTTGCTATCTCTGCCTTCCTGGTGCTGGGGTTACATGTGCATGCCACTATGACTGTCATTTTTTTACATGGGTACTGGGATTGAGCTCAGGTCTTCATGCTGGTGCAGCAAGCACTTCACTTACCTGCCTCTCAGGGTCCCAGCTTAGTCCTTTTTGGGAGTACTTGGTTAACCTGCTAAGGATCTCCTTACGATGGCATTTGAGTAGGTTTCCACACCTTTGGGGGCTTTGATGGTATTGTTAAGTGGTGTGATGGTGACAAGGGGCTCTGTTTATTTTTGTTGAGAGTGGTGTCCGCAACATCTCCAACAGTGCTGTCTATGTCTAAATTGTATACGTCAGTGAGGGCCGCTTGAGGCAGCCCACTCCATTTCTAGAAAGGTCTAATAATCCTGACTATGTTTCTACTCAATGTATTGGCTGTTCCAGGCACTGCAGGTACAGCAGGGGCAAAAATAAGGTGTGTGTGTGTGTGTGTGTGTGTGTGTGTGTGTGTATGTGATCTCATGCTGCTGTGACAAATCACTATGGACAAATGCAGTATCTTTAACTAGCACAAGTGTATTACATTTTAGTTCTGGAAGTCAGGAAGGTTGGGTTGGTAGGGTTGCATTCCTGTGGTGCTTTCAAGGGACAAACATACTTTCTTGATTCTGGAGTCTGGCTACACTCCTTAGCTTGTGGCCCCATCTCCCATATTCAATGAGTTGCTATTCAGTAGTATCTTCAGGCCTTCTCACCCCTCCATGCTTCTGTTGGTCACAATGCCTTGCACACTCTGCCTCTTTCTGTCTCCTTGTTAGACTCTGTGGTTACATACAGCTCACCTTGATGGCTCAGGACAATTTCCTGTCTCAAGATCTTAACCTAATGGTACCAAGTTTCTTTGTCCTGGAGATTACCACGTGTTCTGAACACTCTAAGCTGAGTACTTTATGAAGGAAAGAGAGGTTTATTCAATTCTTATTGTTGTTGGAGGCTGAAAGTGTAGGATTGGATAGTTCTCTGTGGTCTGTGGCAGG